>PVLC010005788.1:0-32373 GCA_004027655.1 Graphiurus murinus
TTGATGCTGCGTCATCTGGGTTTTGGGGTCTATGGGGGTACTCAAGGTTGGCCCTCAGTATTTATGTCACAAAGGTTGCTCAATAAAGTTGAACATTTGTTCCCCTTGCAAGGTGTGTGTGTCTGTCTGTCTTTTCTGTTTAAGCTTCCAGTGCGGACTGCAGAATGAGGAAACTGAGGCAGCAGCTGGCCTGCTCCAATAAGTAATCTATAGATGTTATTTACATCCAGTTACTTGATGATGTTAAGATCAACTATGTCATTACTGATTTTCTGCCTCTTGGATTTGCCTATTTATAATAGAGGGATGTAAAAGTCTACAATGATAATAGTGGATTTATATGTTTTCTTCT
This sequence comes from Graphiurus murinus, assembly GCA_004027655.1. Lineage (NCBI taxonomy): Eukaryota > Metazoa > Chordata > Mammalia > Rodentia > Gliridae > Graphiurus > Graphiurus murinus. Next base: position 353 of record PVLC010005788.1, read on the forward strand.
TGCATTACCATTAGTTTTTGCCCCAAATATTTTGATGTTTGTTAGGGATATCACATTAAATATTTATGAAATTGAACTAAGTTTGACCTAAACCTAAAGGTTTCTCTGCACATAGTGAACTGTAACATAACTAGATATTTAAGCAGACTGTAACATAACCTGGACCATACTCTAGTAACAATAACTGAGTCCCAGTGGATCAAAGGACTAAAGCTGCCCCAATATGACCAGATCAGATAACTGTGGACTGCAGCCCATCAGGTCCTTTCTGCATGTTGTTTCTTCTTTGGTTAAAGCCTATACCTCCTATACCTGTGATGAAGTAGAACATTCTGAACCATTTTTCAGTCCAGACTGTTATGTGATTTGTTTCTTTGCTTAAATAAACTAACTATACTGTTTGTCTAAGATTTTTGCTTTTACCAATTGGTGTTAGAAAGTAGAATTTGAAGAATATGAGGTAGAATTTCCAGTGACTCTAAGGAGAATGAAGAAAACTGCCTGCCCAAGCCTCTGTGACCACTGAGCTCTGTAACAACAGAGCAGCAAGACCAATTTCTGTCTATGATTTCTAAGTTCCATGGATTTGTGTTTTGAGCTTTATAAGATAATTTTGATTATCTTACAAAGTTTGATTCAGTCTGGGTTTGAAAGTTCATCCAGATCATGAATAATGATCAATTAACATATTTAAACTCAATTTTTTATCACTTCATCTTTTGACAGTTTTGAGAAAAAGGTGATATCCAACTCCCCTTGAGGAAGATAGGAGTGATGCTCTGGAGCTTCCTTGAGTCCACTGGTTTTTTTGTGAAGTACTGAGGATTATGAACTCTTCTTGCTTTGGAATCTCTACCTTTTGCATTGCACTCTTAATTATTGTTTTGTTTTGTTTGTGGAGCTAGAGATTGAATCCAGAGACACTACTTCTGAGCTACACCTCCAGCCTATTTTATTTTGAAACAAGGTCTCATTAAATTTCAGAGGGCCTTTATAAGTTGCTGAGGCTGGCCATGAACCTGCAATCTTCTGGTATCAGTTCTCCAAGTAATAGGATTACATGTATGCACCACATGCTTGGCTCATTTCTATTTTATTTATTTATTTATTTATTTATTTATTTATTTATTTATTTATTTATTTATTTATTTATTTTGCAGTACTGTGGACTGACTCAGGGCATTCTACCTCTGAGCTACACCCCAAGTCCAATTTTTTATTCTTTATTTTATTTTAAAACAAGGTTTCACTAAGGTTGTGGAGTGCCTCACTAAGTTGCTGAGGCTGGCCATGAACCTGGATCCTTCTGTCTTAGTCTCCCGAGCACTGGGATTACAAGCATGTGCCACCATGCCTGACTTCTTCTTTTTTTTTTTTTTTTCAGTATTGGGGATTGAACTCAGGGGCATTCTACCTCCAAGCTACACTCCCAGCCCTATTTTTTATTTTTTATTTTGAAACAGGGTCTCACTTAGTTGCAGAGTGCCTCACTAGGCATCTGAGGCTGGCAGTAAACTTGGATTCTCTGGTCTCAGCCTCCCAAATGCTGGGATTACAAGCATGCACCACCACACCTGGCTTAGCTTCTTCATTTTTAAATAGGGTTATTTGTCATGTAAGTGTGTGTGTGTGTGTGTGTGTGTGTGTGTGTGTGTGTGTGTGTGTGGTGTGGGGATCAAAACCAGAGGCATTATATCTCCAAGCTACATCCCCAGTCCTCCTATTTTACTTTTTATATGGAAACAGGATCTCAGTAAGTTGCTGAGGCTGGTTTTGATCCTGTGATCCTCTTGTCTCAGGAGGAAGAATTAAAAATTGTACAAAATCAATGTGATGATTTTTTAATTGATTCATGGATATATTTAAAAGATTAGATTAACCTAAACGTGCTTCCTGTCTGCCATAGTAGCATATACCTGTAATCTCCGTACACCAACACCAACACCATCACCATCACCACCACCACAACAACAAAAACCTCCTTAAAAAAGCAAATAGGCTCATGTATTTATAACTATAACTACTTCAAGAACAAAGAGGACCACCATATAGATATTTTAAATGAAAATCCAGGTGTCCCAAACTAAAGAGCAGCATGCTCTGAGATATCTGCCTTTATTGCAGAATGTTAGTGCTGTGGATCCATTCCCTTAGGCTGGGCCATAACAATTGCTGGCTTTGCTGAGCCTAAGCTCACAGGTCACAGAGTCCAGAGCTCAGCACTCTGCAGTATTACGGGCTCAGAATCAGTAGAGCAGCAATGGTCTCTGGGGTGCATTAAGTCTCAACCAGCAGGCTATAGGCTCTCAATAGCACATCATAGTCTCAGGCCCTGTGGAGTTTGGGCCAAGAGTACACAGTGGCCTACCAACAATCCGAGACTCCTGTTTGCTTCACTAAGAACTATATCTAGTTAAAGAGGTCTGGGGGACAAACTCAAAGCTTTGATTATTTGAGTCAGATTGGTAGGGGTGAAGATATACTCCCAGCATAGACCTTTGTATAATGGGATAACAAATAAACACAAGACTCACAATAAAGAGTAAGAAGATGCCAAGACAACAGAAAGACAAACCCAAGAACTCTAAAAATATGAGAACAAGGAATAGTGAGGAAATAATATGCTCCTGCAACTCAACAACAATGGCCATCACTAATAATGATCTACAAGAAATGCAAGAATGAGGAGTCTGAATTTTGATGTTAAATATGAAAAAAAAAAATCCTCAAAGAAAGTGTACAGGAAGTGAAGTAGGAAATTGAGGTTTTAGGAAAGGACAAGAAAGAGGCTCTGAATGAAATGAAGAAGTCAATAAATGAATTGAAGACAGCAATAGAAACTTCCTCAACAAGACCTCCAAAGTTCAGAAAATTAAAACAAGAATTAATAAGTGAGATGGCATTAAACTAAGAAGTCTCTGCAAGTCAAAGGAAACCATCAAGGGTTTTAAGAGAAAGCCAGTAGAATGGGAGAAGATCTTTACCTCTGACAGAGGATTAATATCCAGAATATATGAAGAACTTAAAAGACTTTACACTAGAAAAACAGATAACCCAATCAAGAAATGGGAAACTGAATTGAATATACATTTCACAAAAGACTAGATGCAAATGGCCGATACATGAAAAAATGTTTAACATCATTAGCAATTAGGGAGATGCAAATCAAAACTACACTAAGATTCCATCTATCCCCAATCAGAATGGCAAGCATCAAGAAGTCAAATAACAATAAATGTTGGTGAGGATGTAGGGAAATAGGAACTCCTCTACACTGTTGGTGGGATTGCAAATTAGTGCAACTGCTATGGATATCAGTGTGGAGATTCCCAGAAAATTGAAAATAGATCCATCATGTGATCCAGCTATACCACTCCTAGGTAACTTTCAAAGGGACTAAAATCAGAAAATTATAGTAATATATAGTAATATATAGTAATATATATATAAAATCATGTTCATAGCAGCACAATTCACAATAGCCAAATTATGGAACCAGCTTAGGTGTCCATCAAGAGATGAATGGATTACAAATTATGGGATATCCACAATAGAATTCTACTCAGCAATAAAGAAGAACAAAATTATGTCATTTTCAGGAAAATAGATGGAGCTGAAGAACATTATGCTAAGTGAGATTATCCAGTCACAGAAAGTGAAGGGAAATATGTTTTCTTTAATATGTGCAATCTAGGGAGTAACTGATATTCCTGAAGGACTCCAGATAACAGAAGAGAAACCTCAGTGGAGACAGAGAAGTGTTCTAGGGAAAGGGGAAGGGGAAGAATGAGGTTCATTATTGGAAATACTAACATTGACTGTGTGTACATATGTAAAAAATCTCAATATCAGTCTCAGTTCTTTATATGGGAAGGGGGAAGGGGGGGAACCAAGTACTGTGTGCATGTATGTCAATGTCAACATGATATACATTATGATGTGAGACAATAGTGCACCAATAAAAGCACATAAAAAAAAAGAATCAGGGACCCCTCATGTTGATTTCAAAGATTCTTCATTAGATGATCCTAAGTTAATACTTTTTGTCAGAAGGTCTTATGCCAGAAACTTAGGAAAAAATATCAGACAAGAATGCTACTACAACCTAAGTTGCATGGTCAGACTTGCCTTTGTTTAAGGTATTTTTCCTGACCACCCTTTCTTATCGCTATCTCTTTCCTTGGTTTAGGCAAATGATGAGCTCAGCTCGCCTGTCTTCTCTAAGACCTGATAACTGTTCCTTTAAAATAAAAGTTTAGCCAGGTGTGGTGGCGCACGCTTGTAATCTCAGCATTTGGGAGGCTGAGACCAGAGGATCTGGGTTCGCGGCCAGCCTCAGCTACCTAGTGAGGCACTCCGCAATTTAGCGAGTGCCTCACTAGGTTTCAAAATAAAGAATAAAAAAAATAGGGGGTATAGCTCGAAGGTAGAACGCTCCTGAGTTCAATCCCCAGTACCGCAAAAAAATAAATAAAATAAAATAAAAGTTTAGAAAGATGACTCAACAGAAAAGAAAAATAAAGATGAGGAGGAGGAGGAGGAGGAGGAAGAGGAGGAGGAGGAGGAGGAGGAGGAGGAAGAAAGAAGAAAGAAGGTTCTTGGAATTCAGAGCTAAAGGTTTTAACTTTTTTTCCACAAGCATCAATGAAAAGGTTTAGTCAATTTTTTTCCATCAAGCAGAAAATAGCTTTTGAACCAGATACTCTTTATTTTTATTTTTTGGTAATACTGGGGACTGAAGCCAGGGACATTCTACCTTTGAGCTACATCCTTAACCCTCATTTACTTTTTATTTTGAAACAGGATTTCTGGCCCAGGCATTGTGAAGCACACCTGAAATCCCAGTACTTGGGAGACTGAGAAAGAATGGCAAGTTCAAGCCCTGCATGTGACAACTTAGCTAGAGTCTGTTTCAAATTTTTAAAAAATAGTAAAAAAGGGCTGAGGGTATAACTCAGAGGTAGAATACCCCTGGGTCAAAGATTAAATATGGGGTTGTGGATGCAATGACGTTACTGCTGTCCATATAACTCCTGCTGCTTGGGAAAATTGAAAGAAAAAATGATATTTCAAAATTGAAATTTACAAAGCTAACTAAATCAATTGTATTACCTTGACTAAAGGTACTACCATCAGCTCAGATGGAAATTAGGTCCACTGCCATGGGAAACATTTTTGAGATAGTTGTTACTGGAAGACGGAGTCCTATGATAATAAAACCTTGAGCATCACCCACTCTCTTAAGTTCTACTATGACTAAGTGCAGTGAGATTTTAACACTTTTTGCCAAAGTGTAATTCCGTCAGAAAAAAAGTATGCATTCTGTGATCCACTGACTGAGGACAGTCAAACCTTCAGCAACTGCATGGCTCTTGTAGACTTTAACATAAAGTTTTCCAAGGAAATATTGTCCAGAAGCAGATGGCATTGTAAGACATGGATAGCTTTCTTAAGATTACAGATTACATCTCTGACATGATGAAAGCTTTACATTTCCTCCTTTTCTTTTCTTTTCTGCCTTGCGATTTCCCCCTTTTCACAGGAAAACCACAGGACCAGAATCTGTGGATGGCTGTAGGAAAAGCTTATACTCTAGCAAGAAACCAGAGCAATTCTTGGGTCAGTGGGATAATTCCCCAAATCAGGAAGGTATTCACTAATGCTAATGCCTCTACATGTTAACAATTATGGACACCCTGCAGCCCCAAGAAAGAGTGGAAATTTATCCTTGATACGGTAAACACTGGTGCTTTCCTACACTCCCTAGATCTGTCCATATGGTGCCTGTACAAGGTATTTTGTGCTTCCAGGAAACACATATTTGGGAGCCAGGAAATATGTATGGGCATGAGAAACTTCTTATGTAATGTTACTGAATTAAATCTAATAGAGTGCTTTCCCAGCGGGTATGGCTGAGCATTCTTATGCCATGCAGTAGAGGAACCAGGACACCTAAGAGTACATTTCCCACTGAACCTCATGCAAGAGCTCTGAGGACTGATAGTCTGACAGATGTAACTGTCACTTGATCACGCACTATTAGGTGACACCCTTTGTAGCTCCCAAGGGCCTATGTTGGGTCAGTAGAGAATTCGATTATTCTCTTCTGTATCCTCACTAATTCAGGTCTTGCTAATAGACCTATTAGGAACAAACTTTTTTTTTAACTTGGATATAACTTTACTCTGCAATCTAACCTCAAAATTACCCTCTTGTCTTTCTTCTCCATCATGGACACTGGAATCTCCTCTGCACTTGCCACTATATGTCCCATCTGCTGTCACAATGCCCCACACCCATTGTCTGACAGGCTCCTACCTTGCAACCTTACCCATCAAACTCCTTCCTCATCTTACAGTTCAGTGTGAACACTAACTCCTTTGCAAAAATGTTTCAACACTTCAAAGATCAACTGCTGTCCTCTTTACTATTATCTCCACAAGAACACCCTCAGATTGCAAGGTGCTGGATTTGCTCGTGCCTGCCTTTCTCAGTTGGCAAAGCCCTTCTTTAAAGATGAGATTGGATATCAGTCTGCTGGCTAAATACCTGACATATGTTTAATAAATAATAATTGACTGAATTGAACATAGTTGAAAAGGAATTATCTTAATTCTAGGGATTTAAAGCAGTGTCCCAAGCCCAGAAATTTAGTCTTGGCAAGCACAGAAAACTTTATGTATATGGCCCTCATGAAGAAGGCTGCTCTTGGAGGAGGAGACCAGCTGGATCCAATCATTCCAATTCCCAGAACATTAATGCAATTGACATCTTTGCCCACTTGGAACTACTGCAGGTGCAGTAGATGAATCACTCTGGACTGAGAGGCAAAACCCCAACCACAGATCATTTATATGTCTTCTGTGTTTCTGTTCAGTTCAGTAAGGACAGAAACTGTCTTGTGTTGTGTCTCAAGGCTCCAAGCCAGTTAGTAACAAATCCATTGCCCCCAATCTACGCATTCAGGCTGGGACGCTGGGACCCAATTACCTGGGGAACACCTCCAGCACAGAAAAATACAGAATTACATTTTAATGTGTATGCAAATATACATACATGTATTATGTGCATTTAAATAATTTATAAAATATATTTATAAGTATGATATCCACACTGTTCAATTGAATGAACAAAAGACACAAATAATAGTTCCATTCACTGTTAGCCATTCAAAAACAGGGATTGGCAGTGATATTTTGGAGTTTGGAAACTAATAGCACGTGTGTTTATAAAGAATTAGGAAACTTCGTTAAAGATAAGACAGTTTTATCTTTATTAAAGGGAACAGAAATAAATACAAGCATAAAAATATGCAAAAAAAATGATTACTCAATTTTTAAGGGATCTTGACTAGGTCAGTTACAAATAATGTGTTCTGTAATTAAAAATAATTCCTTTCTCCAAAAAAAAAAGCCTGATTTTTACGTGAATGTTGCCTTGTGTATGAGTGGTGGCTGTATTTAATCTCATCTTTTGTTTTCGTTTACTTTGAATGTCAAGGAAGGGATACTGTTTATTTTGTGTTATTTTCTCACAACCAAATGAGATCTGTGACATTTACTAGAATGTTGAATTTCCAGACTATTACATTTATAAACCACACTATCTCTAGTCTAAAAATATTGCTCAATTCTCCTAATTTCCACGTCTTATTAGTTTAACTATATTAGTGATAAAATTCCTGTGGGCTCTAATTATAGATGCATGTAATACTTCATCCTATAACACCTAAAAAGTTTCCATATTTTTCTATGAGTTCCTGTACGTAATATTACAAATGACCAATTTTTCTCTCAAGGCTGTAAATTTTATTTTTAATAGTATTACTTACCTGGGCATGGTGGAGCATACCTATAATCCTAGTACTTGAGAAGCTGAGACAGGAGAATTGCAGGTTCAAGACCAGTCCAAGTAACTTAGCAAGACCCTGTTTCAAATAAAAAGGGCTGAGGAGCATAGCTTGGGGTTAGAATGACCATGGGTTGGTTCAAGAGGGAGTCACAGCAGCACAGATCTGCAGCTGAGCAAGGACAGCAACATTGTGGGAGCTAAGGTAACCTGAGGGTAGGAAGAGAGAGCACAAAGAAAAACTGTGCTAAGAGTTCTGCCACACTGATGTGGGATGTTAAGAGTTCCGAACACTGCTTTAAGTTTTAAAGTGAAAAAATCACTTTGTACTCAAATAAAAGTGAAAAGGCGAAATGAATGTAGCACACTCAAGACCAACACTTTTCCTCTTATTAAACCAAACAAGACAGGTTTTATTCCCAAGGTTGGACAGATTTCTGTTTCTTTACTTATACATCAGAACAAGGAGTTGGCTTGCTCCAGGGTACACGGTCACGATTTCCCCACTATCTCTGTTGTTTTTATTATTTTTGGCTCTTGTATTTGCAGTAGGAAATCGTGAGTTGAACTCTTCTAAACTGTACATTAAATTTTCTAATATTTAACTCTAAAACTGTCAATAGGACAGTTTCTCAAAACTGAAAATAAAAAGACTGACCTTAGGATAGCCCATGTTTGGGGTCACCTCTCTTTCTACCTCTTGATAACTATGCCTCATACAGTCATTTAATTACCTGATTCTCTGTAGGTGTGAAGAAAGCGACTGCCAGAGACAGCTTAACATTTGCCTTGGAAATGTCTAAGGGTCATGGAAAGCTATGACCAGACTGCTGAACTCACTGAAAGCAGTGCCTCCAAATAAACAATCCTATGTTTCTTGCTGGTTCCAATTCCCAAATATCCCACTTGTCAAACATTGTCTCAAGGATCTTCTGCACATCCTCAGCATTTTTAGTGCTAACCATTATCTCAAGGACTTTCTGCAGTTTATCCAGATAGCCATTACCTCAATGACTCCCTACACATTTCTCCATTACACTTTACCCCTAGGTCTCCCTGCACATTTACTAGTTAAACGTTACCTCCTGGACTCTGCATCTCTCCTCTTTAGAATGACAATAAAAACTGCGGACCAGTGTACAGTTGGGCCTTTGCCTAACAGTGAGGTCCCCTGGTTGCCCCTTTCAATCTGCTCTGTGTCCACACCATTCTTTTCCTCTCAGGTGCATTGTAGGATGGTGCCAACATGTAGGAGCTTTGAATATCACTAAGGAAGAAGTTAGTGAACAGCCTGGATTCAAACTGGAGCTTCTGGCAGCTAGAGTGAGCAGACTGTGAGAAGCATTCCACCATAGAACTAAACTGTGTCAAGGATGAAGGGTGGCGGCCCGTAGAAAGAAGTACATTTTCAAAGGTAAGAACCAGGCCAGAAATGAGCAATTCCAAACAGTATTTGTGTATGAAGGGTGAGGTATGAGTCATTAGTATTCTAACTGCTATGAGTCAACTTTAGCACACAAAACCTAGAGGAAGGTTCATTTGCCTATGGGTCTAGAGGTTTTAGTTCATATGTATATATATATTCTGTATACACTAGTCACAAGCAGGACTTGGGGCTATAGGTCCTCAGCTCATGATGAGGGGAAGCAGAGAGAGCAAGTGGAGGAGTGAGTGACATATATCTTCCCCAGGCCACACCCCTCAGGGTCCATCTCCAGCCACAGCCACATCTTGCTTTCTAAGGGACCTGCTGCCAAGCATGAGTGTGAGCCCCCAGAGCATGAGGTCCAAGGTACATTTTATTTTCAAACTATAACAAGGTGTGAAGGGAAGGTCGAATGCAGGCCAAGCAAGGGTAGATGATCTGTGGAGGCCAGAGACTGACTTGAGGGACCCAAGTGGGCCTAAAGAGGTTCAAGTGGCCAAGGTCATCCCTAGGACTAAGGCTGCTGAAGATGCTCTGTGTTGTGAACATGACTTGAAGGGCCCACTGTGGGCCAGAGCTCATGTTTGGCCTCCAAAGAGCCAGAGAACCCTTATGGAACTCTCTTGTTAGCTCAGTGTGTCTTGGGTATCAGAGTAAGCCAGCAAAACAGCACTGCTGGATTGTTACAAAGTGCTGGGATCTCATGGTGCAAACTCTGAGTCCTACTCTTGTGTTTGCAGCTCTGATGCTGAATGGAAGTCCAGTGAATAGGAATTGAAAGTCAGCAGATGTGTAGTTCTTTTTGAGAAGAGCCTCACTGTGGAGAAGGTCACCAATCAGAGGAAGCTGAATTTCAAGACAATATGACTTCCCTGAAGTGTGTGAGTGTATGTGTGTGTGTATGTGTGTGCACACGTGTGTGTGTTGCAAGCTAAGTAAAAACTTAGATGTGTGAACCTCATGTCTATGACCATTATGAAACATTCAGAAGAATGTTATTTGGAGAAGAAACACTAGTGCCAGAGGAAGTGTATTGGTGAATTCCTAGAACATTTTCTGTCACAGTTTAAATAAAGAACAAAAATGTCATACTAATGGCTATTTCCAGATCTTTATGTTTTAGCTAAATAAATTTTAAACTAAAAATAGTTCTATGGTTTAGGTGTGTCTCCAAAGATTTTATGTATTGAAACTTAATCCTCATTGGGATGTATGAAGAGGGTGGAAATTTAATCTAACTATAATGTTTAGAGGTGATTAGGACTTAGATACTTCAGTTTACCTATATTTAGATTTAAGAACTTAAAATCTTCACTGGGACTAAATATAGATATAAATATGAATACATGATAGATTTATACTGATCTACTATGTATAGAGAAACTTAATTTGTGAGAACTTTTTGAAATCCCGCTTTTTCTTTCTTCTGGCTATTTGGTTGTAGCTTTCTTCTGACCTATCAGCATCTCCTGAAAACTAACACAGGAATGCAGCAAGATTTGTGAAAGGAACAACAGGCTCACAGCCTCCAAGATCTGTCTCCATCTCTCTGTGTGTCTGTCCATACATGTCCCATCCTCCTGTTTTTTGCATGCCAACCTCCTCCACTTATCAACCTCAGGACAGAAGAGCAGTATACTCTGTGACTAGAAGTTTTAGGCTTAGACAGGACCTTCTTTATGTGGTTTCAAATTCCCAGGAAACACACCCCAACAGGCTCAATTCTGATGAGCGTTCCTACCTCACTCCCAGGAATGGTGGCTGGCTGCTGAACACAAGCCAGTGTAACATCTTCCCAGTTCCCAGAGGAAGGCATTAAATCAGGAAGTACCTTGAAAAGACACAGCATATGCTTAGATGCACCCCACCTGCTCATCTAGGATGATGGACAGGGGGTCAGAGAAAATAAGGTGTCACAGAGATTGGCTTCTTTATCTACAATTCTTCTTGCCACCTCATCAGAGTCTGTAATCTAGAGAAGAAGAATTTAAAAACACTAGGTAATTTTCAGACAAAATAAATAAAATGTCTACAGAAGTGAACGCCAGACAGTGTTCTTGTAATGTCACTGTGACAAGGATAGCCTAAAAGCACGTGGTTTTGTGTGGCTGTGTCTGTTTGCACCTGTGTGTGTCTGTATGCCTTTCTGTGCCTGCACAGTGATCTCCCTGCCACAGCAGCACAGTCCACACCCTCATGCAGTAGACCACCTTGTGGTCACCTGTGTCAGTGACATAGGTGAAGTCCTATGTCACAAGTTTTTATGGTGACATTAATAAAAGTGACTACTGAACAGGAGGGAAAGATTGAGCTGCCATATGGTTGCTGAGGGAATAGATCCCAGAAAATCTGAAGTTAGTTTTCAGAGACTTTGATTTAACCTGGGAGTCTGGGTAGGGTTGGGGATGTGAAGGATTTTAATATTTTGCAATGGCAGGGTTAATCACAGAATGCTGGCACAGCAACTTCAGATGAGACTTGGCTCAATCACTCCCCCCTCTCTCTGCTCAGTTTGGGGCTTGGGTAGCTCTATAGCACATGCTGTATTTTACTGATGTAGTAATCATACTTGAAGCTCCTAGCCTTTTGGATCTGCTCATTTCCTTTGGGCATTTCCTGCCCATTTTTTCCTGCCTTAATTTTTTCCCTTCTCAAAGACAAAGATGAGACATATCTCAGTATGTGGTGAGGTGGTAGGTGGTAACCTGGGAGACTTGGAGTGGGCACATGAGGGAAATATTAATTGACAAATACCTGATTCGCTGAGGCTTATCTCCCATATGTTGATATCCAGTGTTTGGCAGAAGGTTCTGGTTGGGCAACTCAACCCTTCCCCTCTGACATTCAGAAGTAACATTCCTCTGATCCTTAGATCCAGAGATTAATAGCACACTCCATAGCCTCTCTGCCAGTACTTCTCAAAACCAAGAAGTGCTGTAGACAGGAAAGTAATTGAACTGTTGTACTTAGCAACTAATCAGTTTAATATTTTCAGAGAATCCTATTTCCCCAAGTCTCCACAAAGATCAAATGTCTTGCCAGGTTTTCATAGAAACAAGGATGCTACACCAAAGCTCAGGATTTGTAAGCAAGCCCAATGAGAGCAAAGATACAGGAGAAGGAGAGGCAAAAGAACCAGAAGGAAAGTTCACGCACAGATGGCTCTCTCTGGCTTCACTTCTACTGACGGAACAGATTGCTGGGGACCTACAGGACTGGGAAACAGGAAAATTAGGTAAATTATCAGGTCCCTATTTAATTCCAGGGAAAGGAAAAAGAGCTAACATGAGATGTTAGTGGGTTAAAAATTTGAGTAATCTAGGGGTAGATTTTTTAGAAGATAGCTTTTAGTCAGAAGAGCAGAAAACTGTTATAATTGCTTGAACTTTTTTAATGCTAACAAGCAAAATTCCTAGAATACCTCTTGGAGATTGGAAGGATGAGAATATTCAATGCATGATATATGTTTAGTTTTACCATGAGAAGCACATATGCTGTTTTATGTATGCTTTTCTATTCTATTTGAAGACTCTGAGAGACAGTAAATGGCTGGAAATATACAGATAATTTCAAGATGTGCTTTACATGAAGGGTTTATCTAAGAATATGCAGAAATTTTAATTCTTCTTTTATCTTCAATTTTATACATAGTCGATTTTTTGGTCATAAACCAAGGGTTAAGAGACACTAGGTATCTGGGAGTGGTGGCACACACTTGTTATCCCAGTATTTGGGAGGTTGAGACTGAAGGATCTGGGTTCACAGCCAGCCTCAACTACTTAGTGAGGCTCTCTGCAACTTAGTGAGACCCTGTTTCAAAATAAAGAATAAAAAATAGGGCTGGGGGTATAGGTTGGAGGTAGAATGCCCCTGGGTTCAATCCCTGATACTGAAAAACAAAAAAGAAACACTAGGTAAATCACTGTCACCAAGTAGCACCTGTGCACACACACTCAACCGAAACACATTGCAGAAATATGAAATAAAGCTGCAACACACAGACCAGGCAAAGGTGAGAACCACCATCTTGAACACTGGAGCAGAATGTGATGCGTGAGTCAGCAACTGAGATGAATATTTTTGAAAACTATCAAAAAGGGAATATTTGCGTAAATCAGAACTCCCAAGAGCCAACAGTGATTTTTCCACATTCGTTCATCCTTTTGAATACTTATACTTATGGCCATATATTGGGCTTGGATTGATAGAAGTATACATAAAACAGATATATGACTTAAAATCCTCACTGTCTAAATAGATGATAGCTGTATGGCCCCCATCCATTATGAGAGGGGAAGTCCAAACACTCAGACATCAAAATTAAGGGGTACTCATCTTGCACCAAGCATGAATTATTCATTGTGACCCCTCTGGAGAAATCAAGTCACCATCTATAAAACTCTGAAGTTATTTTTAAAATTCTATGCATTATTGAATTTTTTTTTTTTTTGCGGTACTGGGGATTGAACTCAGGGGCATTCTACCTCTGAGCTATATCCCCACCCCTATTTTTTATTCTTTATTTTGAAAATGGGTCTCACTAAGTTGCACAGTGCCTCACTAGGTAGCTGAGGCTGGCCGTGAACCTGGATCCTCCAGTCTCAGCCTCCTGAATGCTGGGATTACAAGCGTGCGCCACCATGCCCGGCTCATTATTGAAATATTGATATGTGTGTCACTTAAGCACCTCGTTTCTGCAATCCTCTCTGAAATCCGTGATGACTGTGGGCACAGAATTCCCATGGAGTCTCAGTTCAAGGCTATGGTTTAAGAAATGCTCAGGATAGGGCTTTTCATCATACTGAATTGAACAAGAATGGTGGCAAATGATGAACAAGCTTATTGATGTTGCCCAACTGGCCAGAGTTTTCCTCTGTACCAAGTAGTGAAGTCCATAAGCCATGTTTATCTACACCGTCCTTCCTGTAACTATTAGGACAATTTCTAGGGGAGGAATGAACTCTATCCTGAACATTTCTTAAACCATAGCCCTGAGCTGAGACTCTGTGGGAGTTCTGTGCCCACAGTCATCACAGATTTCAGGGGAGATTGCAAAAATGAGATGCTCAGGTGACACACACCTTAAGCCCAGAACAGCACACCCTGCTGGCAAGGAAAGGAGGAACTGAACTAACAAGCTTCTGTGTAGGACTCTCAGTAAAGGGACTTACTTGTGTATGATCTGGCAAGCAAGTCCACCTGGCTTGAAGTCCTGGTGCTGCCATCTCCTGCCTATGTGGTCAGGAGGAAGTCTTGGAATGTGCTTCAGATACCTGGCAATAATAGCAACAACCACACAACATGTGCATGCGTTCATGTAGGCAAAGCCCTCAGAACAGTGCCTGATAGATTGCTATTATTATTATTACCACTGCTATTGCTACTATCATGATTATTATTCACACAGAATGTAATAAAGGAATGAATTAACAAATGTCTTAGGGATTACATCCTATGCTTATTGATTTTACTTTTTCATTTAATATATTTTTATTGGTGCTTGTAATTATACATCATAATGAGGTTCAGTGTATTAGAAAGGGCATGCAAGCCAGGCGTGGTGGCGCACGCTTGTAATCCCAGCATTCGGGAGGCTGAGACCGGAGGATCCAGGTTCGAGGCCAGCCTTACCTAGTGAGGCACTCCGCAACTTAGTGAGACTCGGTTTCAAAATAGAGACTGAAAAATAGGGCTGGGGGTATAGCTCTGAGGTAGAATGCCCCTGAGTTCAATCCCCAGTACCGCCAAAAAAAAAAAAAAAAGGGCATGCACACAACAGTTGGGATAATTTTACCTTCTAAATATAAGACACAGCTAGGCATGGTGGTGCATCCCTATAATCTCAGTACTTTGGAGACTGAGGCAGGAGGACTGCAGATTTGAGGCCAGCCTCAGCAACCTGAGTTAGTCAGAACTCAGTAACAGAGAGGCACTCTATGTCAAAATAAGAAGTAAAAATGGCTAGGGATATAGCTCAGAGGTAGAATTCTCCTGAGTTTAATCTCTAGTACAAAAAATAAAATAAAAATTTTTTGAGCACCTGTTTGTGCTCTAATAATGCATAAAATCTAGTCTTGGACTAACATCCTCTATCACTTTCTAGGTCCCCCCTCCATGGTGTTCCATATTGATCCCTTCAGCTGGACACTCGGTCCCCATCAACTGGCTTCTGCAGTGTCCACTGTGTATCTGGAAAGTTCAGACTGCCGTCCAAATGTCAGGACTGTGTTCTCTGCCACTGTCAGCCTGCATCTTAACCTGTGTCTTAGCCTTGCCAACAGAGGGTAGATTAGCAAGGCCATGACTGTAGACATGTTTCTGCAAACACCATTGGTCTCATATATTTCCTGAGTCATTTGTGTGGCATTCCAATCATTGGTTGTGTGGAGAGAGAGATGAAGGAGGAGATGCCCTCTTGAGCCAAGAATACATCCACAGGCCAATCTCTTACTGTGTGTGTATTTATACACTCATAGAATGGAGTGCTTAGGGCCTTTCATCCTCCAACTTGGGTCTTAGCTGAGACAACAAGTACAGTCACCCCTGGAATCCTGCTACTTTTCTTTTGATACTTTCAACTCTCTCAGAGCCTTGCCATTTCTGACTACCAAATATCAGAAAGCATAAGAGCCATATAAAGGCCAAAAATCTGGGGTGTTGCTCATCCACAGAGAACTGTCTAGCATGAGAGAGGCCCTGAGTTCCATCCCCAGCATCAGGAAAAATAAATAAAGAAAGGCCAAGGAGGGTGAGAAATTAGTAGGGGAAAAATTTAGGAAGCTACAAATGACTCTTGTGAGAGTAGTTTAGTAATGAAAAAAGAAGCTACATTGCAATAGATTAAGAGCAGTGAATGGACAAAGAGGAGCTAGAACACTTTTTTTTTGAGTGGACAAGAAGGAAAGAGTAGCATTTGGAAAGCTACTGTGCTTTCCTAAACAGGGAGGAAGCCCACATGTCTGAAAGCAGAGTCAAAAGGCACATGAATATCAAAGTCAATCACTAAACTGAACCTGAGAAGTAGGGAGGGCAAAGGAGTGGGGCGGTAATTGGGGAAGGAAAAAAAATTAAAATAAAAAAAAAAAGAAAATGTGAGTTTACTAATATGGGCTAATAGATACCTGGAAAGAACCCTGGCTGATGTGACCAGATTAAAGTCAAAGATGAGGAAAGGTGATAGAAAAAGCTCCTTACTTGTAAGCCAAGATGCTGGAATATTTTCTCTGGCTTTCAGAAATTTTCAATTTGAATATAGAGGAAGTGTTCACCCAGACACCAAGTGGAAGGCACAGATAATTATAGGACATTTTCTCTTTTCAAACAGCTAGGGCCCTGCTTCTGGAAGGTTTCATTTCACGGAAAGCTTGGTAAAAGCAAACAATAGTATCAACTAGGTCCAGGGTGACCCCTCCCACCTTAAAATTTATGGGGAGAAAGAAAACAAGCATGGAGTGCATGCTTTTGCTAATAATAACAGATCAGAAATATCTTGGCACCATCCCTTCCACCCCAGGATGTATTCTGCTGTTTTGAGGACAAGAAGCATGAGATAAGACAAATGTGCAATTATTTTTTGACCCACTCTTCTTACTTTTTCATTTTCATGAGATGCCACAATTCATTATTTGCATTGATATGTGCAGAAGGATGGAGACGCTTAGTTGATATTCATATATTCAGCCTTCTGTAATCTATATTTAATGGAGTACCAGACTGTGGCATAATAAACCGTTTAGAAAGATAGCTGCTGTGTACACAGGGGTTATTGCTTGCATAACCTGTACTTATTTTTCATTACAAAACTAAAAGAGCAAAGTATAATTCAAACAAGCAAATGAAGTTAACATTTAATGGCTTTAAAAAATGATATTATGAGCCTATACTATGCCTCGAATCTGAGTGGCTGTAAAAAAAGAAAAAAAAAAGGAGTCCTCCAAAAAATTGCTAAATAAAAAGTTGGGTTGAGTGAATTGTGAAATACAGATGCCAAAGCAAGCAAAGAGATTGAGATTCTGCTCCTCACTTGTGGGTAGGCAGGCTGTTCACCCTCAGAGGCAGCCTCTGAACTGAGAGTACATGCTGTGTGTGCACATCTAGAAGATTTGTCTTGCCAGCAGAGAACATTCGAAACTCCTCCTGAGCAGTTTTCTCAATTGTCCATGCCAATTGAGCCTAAGAAACCAGGTATGGAAGCTAATGTCACCAAGAGTCAGGGATGTGCACGATATAAATTGCAGCTCACTGTGAAATGCCAGCATCATCAGAAACCAGTATCATTGTTCTCAAACACCACCTTGTAGAACAGAGAAAGTCTGGCCAAAACTTTTACATCTAAAAAAATAATAATAATAAAAACAGCGTTATGAGTTTTTCAAATAGTCAAATTTAGTCAATATAAAAAACTTTCAGTTTTTTTTAAATTGTATTTTCTCAGGTTTATTGTAAATCCCCATTTCTATTATGAGATAATGATAGTAATAGATGGTAGATTTGATTTTAAAAATATTTATTTATATGGTCAAAAAAATTAATCTCTTGATGTCAGTTCTCAAAGAATCCAAAATTCTGAGAATCATGGTTTTAGACTTCTCATTCTCAAAGAATGATTCTATTAACTTCTGTATGCGAAAGCCATTTTGCTATTTATAGAAATTGCTAAGAATTATACTTGAACCCATGTTAAATTTCACTATAAAAAGAGATGACTTTTTTCCCATTACCGTTGTTTCTCCATTTGCAAGAATTTGGCTGGTGGGAGAATACATTTATACACTTTTTATATACACTTCTTTTATCAACACACCAGCGATTTCCTGTGACATTGCATATCAATAAGATGTATTATTGCACCATATGCTGTGTCTTTTACTGGGGGATAAGAAAAATAATAGCAGTAAATCACTGATTTTATTTATTTATTTATTTATTTATTTATTTATTTATTTATTTATTTATTTATTTTGTCCAAGGAGTAAGAAGCAAATGGTTAATGATGAAGTGCGTTAGTGACATGCTGAGGATGGACCATTAATACAGTCCAGCAATACTTGAACTGCCTCTTGTCAAAGATCAAAGACCATCCACTGTGCTCAAAAGCAAACTGTCAGATGCCTCTAAGTACTTTTAACCTATATCCTTTGTGGCTTTTTCCTCCTTTACCAATAATTTCAACACTTCATGCTCATGTTTGAATATAAGGGAATAACAATTTATATTAATCCCAGGAAGGGAAAACAAGAGGTAGTATAAGTCAAAGCATGGTTTTTCGTTTTTTTTTTTGTTTTTTGCGGTACTAGGGATTGAACTCACGGGCATTCTACCTCCAAGCTATACCCCCAGCCCTATTTTTTATTCTTTATTTTGAAACAGGGTCTCACTAAGTTGCGGGGTGCCTCACTAGGTAGCTGAGGCTGGCCGCGAACCCGGATCCTCCGGTTTCAGCCTCCCGAATGCTGGGATTACAAAAGCATGGCTTTTCTATAGCAGAACACACAAAAATTAAATATGAAGATGGATGGATGAGGAAATAAATATAATAGGGTTTAGTCCATTGTTATAATTAGATATAAAATGTCCCCTAAAGAGCTCACTTATTAATGTTTGGAGCTGATGTAACTGAGTCATGAGGGTTGTAAGCCCAGCAGTGGATAAATCATCATAATGGATTTACCTGGGTGGTGACCCAGGCCAGGAGGCTGTGGCTGCAGGTGGGTCCCTGGAGGTGCAGTCTTGAGATTATACAAATGGTTCTTCTTCCCCCTACTCTCTCTCTCTTGCTTCTGTCCTCCATGATGTGAGGAGCACAGCCATATGTGTCCTCTCTCCACCTCCACTCCCTGCCCTGAGATCCAGACGCCAGACTTGCGTGGATTGAACCGTAAGAATATAAATTTTCCTTCCTGTAAGCTACATGATCAGGTCTTTAGATTATGGCTATAGGAATGCTGACTGGAATAGTCCATAGAAGATGAGGACATCCAATGAACAAGCAGGGATCAGGAAGAATGAAGGCAATATAGCCACAGTAGGTTTCAGTGCCTTGGCCTAAACCTTATTATTTTCTAGAAGGAAAGCTTTCCTTCTGTCCCTGTGTAAATACAGCTATGGTTCACATAACAGCCTTTTAGTTAACTTCAAAGTACATACACAGCAGTGGCACCATAACATGGTCACAGAGGTGAAAGATCCCCACCGCCTTTGGGACTTCATAACACATTCTTCATGCATGCATGGTGTATAAACAAACCCACTGTGCTGCCCATCATATAAAATAGAGTACATATGGCTATTTATGGAACATAAGAGTGGATAATGGTAATAAATAACTGCTACAGATTTATGTATGCAATGCATATTTTTATGTATGTATACTATATGTTCTGTTATTTTAAAATGTAATCTTTCTACTTAAAAAAGTTTACTATAAAACAATATACCACGTTACACTGGCACTAGTCTAAAACAATCATGTTTACTGTGTCCTTTAATTGCATCAGAGCCCATGCCAAGTGCCTGACCAGCACCAGCTAGGTCTGCATAAGTGCTCTGCAACAGTCACAGGATGATGATGAAATGGTTTAATGGAATATTTCTCCGAAAATGTCCCCTCATAAGCAGCACTTGACTGTGTTATGATTAGCTTATCACAAACAGCTTTCATATACTGTGTCAATATCTAAGTATTACTATTTGTATGGGACAAGGGTAAGATAATCTATTCAAATCCCCAATGAAGGAGCCTAGAAAGTGATATGTCTCTTATTTATATATTGAAGGCTATTATTTTTAATCAAAAGTAATTCTCATATGTTACAAAATAAAACAGTACATACATCAAAGTTTAAAATACTAAGTCAGCCCTTTTTCTGACTTCAGTCCCATTCTCCAAAGAACCACTTGGTTTTTGTGTTCTTCAC
The DNA here is from genome assembly GCA_004027655.1 of Graphiurus murinus. Taxonomy (NCBI): domain Eukaryota; kingdom Metazoa; phylum Chordata; class Mammalia; order Rodentia; family Gliridae; genus Graphiurus; species Graphiurus murinus. The sequence goes on from PVLC010005788.1 coordinate 20,543, forward strand.
AGAGTTTTCAACAAATATAAAATAGATATGATACCAACTGGGATCATAATATCTATCTAACTATCTAGCTACCTATGCTGTTCAGTACTTGGAGTTTTCACTCTAAACAGATCTATATATGATATTTTAGGTGTGCCATTTTTTCCTTTTAAATGATAGCTTATGCTTCATGATGGCAGAGATTTTGTTGTTGTTTGTTTGTCTTTGCACTGAAAATTGAACTCAGAGGCATTCTACTTCCAAGCAACACCTCCAGCCCCTGGCTTCGAACCTGCAATCCTCTTGTCTCAAGCCTCCCAAGTACCTGGATTACAGGCGTGCAACACTGCACCTGGCTGATGGCAGGTATTTTTGCCTGCTGTTTATTGATATCTCCCCAGTGCCTGCTTGAACAGTACCAAGTAGTAAGCACTGAATATTTGTGGAATAACTAAATCATACAATTTTAACCTCTATGAGCATCTATTATGTATTATTCATGCCTCTAGTTTTTGGCTTTTCAAAACACATTTCATTGAAGCACATATATATGTGTATGTATATGTATATGTGTATGTGTATGTGTATGTGTATATGTATGTGTATGTATATGTATATGTATATGTATATGTATATGTATATGTGTATGTATCTGTGCATGTGTGTGTGTATACACACACACACACACACACACACACACACGTGTGCGCGAATACTGGTATAGCTGGAAAATTCCCTATGAGTAAAATTATTGGGTTAACAGTTTTGTATATTTTACATTTTCAAAGTTACTAATACATTAAATGCACTTTAAAGAGGCTATACCAAGTTTTTCTTCAACCAGAAGTATGAGTTTGCCTGTCATCCTCTATCCTGCTCAGTCCTGGTGATTCAGTGCATTTTAATGTCTTGTATTCTGTTATCTTGTTTTAATCTGATTTTGATAATTACAAAGAAGATTTAAGCCCTGTTTTATTTTAATGATGATCTCAAATAATACATTCTTAATTAAATTAATTCTTAATTAATTCTTAATTAATTAAAGCAAGGTTAAAAGGTAACTGTCTAACTGAAAATTATAATCCTTAAACAACCATTTATTCTGGGTCTTAGTTTTGAACCCTGAGGATCCTGAAATTAATATTTCTGGGATGGACTTGGCACATCTTAGCTTGGAGTCCCATTTTTTCCTGGGGGCTCATCCTGGACTTCCTGGTGGACCTGCCAGCAGAGGACTCCATGCTTCTCCTTCCAGCATAGGTCATCTTCCTTCATCTACGTGAGGAGGAATATGAAAGTAGGGGGAGAGAGGGAGCAAGTGAAAATCTTTTATATGTACTCTGAATGATGAGCAGAAGTTATTCATTTAATCCTCACAACAACTGTAGGGGCTATTAACTATTAACTGTTCCATTTGTATTGAGAATAAAATCAAGACAGAATTTATAGGTCTTGTTCAAAGTCACACAGAGCCTAGACTGGAATCCCACTGAAGTTCAGTGTATTATTCTCTGCTTTATTCCTGTGGCCATTGAAATTCTAACAGTTCTAAGACAGAATGTGATATGAATCTTCATGACTAAACTTGATTTCTTTTTATTATTATTGAAAATAGTTAACAACAGGTGAATATAAGTCCCATAAATAACACTATATTTACAATTCCTGTTTCTGCTTTTCAATAGGCCAGCATTCTCATTTAAATGCCTAACTTGAGTCTCTTCATATTTTTTAACTTTCCAAGAAAATTTAATTAACATGATACAGATTCAGTTCATTATTGCTCCCCCAGAACTGTCTTGTGGTAAACTTCAGTATCCATGATATTTTAAGTGAAGGAATACGTATTTGTTTTCCTTCTAAATTATGGGCTGAAGGAAACCTTGAATTATTCAATTCTTTGGTAGCAATCGAATCCCAGAGTGGCTGAATAATTTGCGTTGGTTCATAAACTGGCTGGGAAGAGAGAATACTAGCTGAGGTCAGTTTCCCTATAGATGCCATCTTCTGCCTATGCTACAATTTGGCCAAGCGACAGATGTTGTTCACTGAAGCCTTCAGCATGGGTGTTCTACAGAAAGGTCTCCTTTGGTTGCATTTCGTACCAAAAATCAGCCAAGTCCATGTCACATCACACAGAAAGAAGAAAAAGAGCAAAACAACACCCTTCCAAATAGATAACACACACACACAAACACACACACACACACACACACACACACACACACACTCCTCACACTCCTTCTACTGGGGATGGTGGCACATGCCTGTAATCCTATTACTTAAGAGGCTGAAATCGCAGGTTCAAGGCCAGCCTCAGCAACATAGTGAGGCCCTGTTTCAAAATGAAAAAATAAAATAGGGCTGGAGTGTAGCTCGGAGGTAGAGTGCCCTTGGGTTCAATCCTCAGTACCAAAGACACAAAAATAACTTCTGTGTATCATACTTCTCTATGTAAGGTCAACAAACTCAATCTCTTTGTTCAATTTTTTCCCAGGATAATTCTTCCTCATACTTCTGATTTTTTTTTAGAAATTTGTGATGGCATATACCTTTAATTCCAGCACTTGGGAGACTGAAACAGGAGAATTGAGGTCCCCAGCAACTTAGTGAAATTCTGTTTCAAAATTTGAAAAAATTAAATAAAATGGGGCTGAGGGTGTAGCTCAGAGGTAGAAAAACCCTGGGTTCAATCCCTAGTATGAAGGAAGGAAGGAAGGAAGGAAGGAAGGAAGGAAGGAAGGAAGGAAGGAAGGAAGGAAGGAAGGAAATGAATTGTATACTCCAGGTCTCTAAGTACACAGAGTTCCACACTCCGTTCTATAACTCTGTTATCATGAGGTTTCATTTGGACAATTTTGAGTGTTAAAAATGGAGAGAGGTCTATAAAGCACGTTTCCACTCATGCTATTAGTGAATTAGTGATCAGACGTCACACACACACAGGACAGCTAGTGATTTTCTTTGAGCTGAAACAGAAGTTGATCACTGGAAAACAGAAGCAGTGCTTTTCCACTCCCTGCCTAGGATAGAACACAGGGCTGACAGAGGACTCCATTTAAAATGCAGCAGCAAAATTATCACAAATGCTGGGCACAGCAAATCTTCAAGCCCAGAAAATGAGAAATTCAGAAAGTAATGACTAAATCAATAGTATCTATAGCCTGGGATGGGAGAATGTCTTATTCACAGTATTGATGGTTATTTGTAATACACAGAGACTTACTTAATGTTCAGATAGAGATGAGGACACAGGAACTCATCAACTGAATTGGTTTAGAAATATTGTGGAGTAAAGGACAGAAAAAAAAGCATACTTAATTATTTACTTGGGTGATGGAGGAAGTTAACACCATTTTCAATCCTGTAATTACAGACACTCATGATTTGGGAAGGTGGTATAAATAGGAAAAGAGCAACAATATCAAATGCCTACTTGAGCTTGCTGGATTAATGCTACTGAGAAGTGTGGGTCTGTGTGTATGGGAGAGAGAAAGAGATATTGGGGATTGGACTCAGGAGTGTTTTACCACTGAACTACATCCCCAGGTCTTTCTATTTTCTTTCCTTTTGTAAATTTTGAAACAGGGTCTCACTAAGTTGCCGAGGCTGGCCTGCAATCTTCCTGTCTCAGCCTCCCGTATTCTGGGATTACAGGCGTGCCCTACATGAGAAGCACTTTTGCCAGAAATTGACTTAGGGACAAGAGGGGGTGGGTGAATCTACCAGTGGGAATATCCATGACCCTAGATATGAGCAGCTGGAATAACAGAATAAAAGATGGCTGAACACCAGGGCCATGCTTATAAACACATCCCCGGGGAACAGGGCAAGAAAATAGAACCACTGACTAATATTTTGTCACTTAAATTGTGTGTACACAATGTGCAAGAGTGTACTCCATGCCCAGAGCCCAGCACTCCCTTTTGTCATTGTCCTCATTGGTGTTTATTTACAGTATTGCTGAATCTTGTAGACACTTAATTAGGTTTCTATGCCACAGGAAAAAGAAAAAAACAAATTTGACTACTGTAAAAGATAAAATAAAAACCCCCTAATAGGAAAATTTCAACCAAGCATGCATTCAACACGTAAGGATATGATTGAACGACCCGCTCTCTCTGGAGATGGAGGCCACACATTTTAGGTTCTCTTCTGGGTGACTCTTCAAGGAGACGTCTGGACATCTCTTTAAACTTAGTGGAGGTGTTGCCCTTTCTCATCCAGACATTTGCAAGGACATGCCACCAGCCCTCATCTGCCTTGTCAATTGATGGGCATAAGAATAAAATTTACAAAGGAAACCAAGGACAATCCCATATCCAGAATATCCAAATGGGCTCTTTCTGCTTGCCTTGCTCCTCACTGAGTATTGGAAAAACAGTTGCATTAAATTCTACTTTGTGTCATGGTTAAAGTTACCAATGCATTACTCTAAAAAGGTCATACAGGAACATACACGCTCATGCATGTATATGCATAGATTTGTACACATGTCTATATACTATCTGTGTATTTTTATAGATGTATATGTGTATAAGGAATCTTACCTATCATCTACCTATCTAATCGTCTATCTATATACCATGTATCATCTATCTACCTATGTACAAAAGTAGGGTAAGCCATGTCAGTTTTCTAAGTGTAGATTAGGGTACTGGGGCAGAGATACCATTAGGGAGAACAAAATATCCAGGGACCAGGGACACTGACTGATAGTTCACGTGTCCTTCCTTATCCTGTTTTCTGTTTGCTATTGTTGTTCTCCTCCTCCTGCTCCTCCTCCTCCTCCTCCTCCTCCTCCTCCTCCTCCTCCTTCCTCTCCCCCTTTTTCCCTTCCCCCTCCTCTTCTTCATCCTCTTCCCTCTCCTCCTCTTCCTTCTCCTCCTCCTCCTCTTTTTTTTCCTGATGCTGGTTCAATCTAGAAGGAAAAGGTTAAAGGTCCTAATCCCTCCTTATGCAGGATTGAAAGGATTGGGGGCCCTCTGCACATCAGGACTGCAACCCTTTTTGAATTTATTGAACTACATGGTTACTACCAGGAAAAAAATGTATAGAATACTTGGTAGATGAGTAGTTTGAATGGAAAGTAAGACATGAAAAATTGATGAGATTAAGACAGAAAGAAGAGGAAGAGAGAGAGAGAGAGAGAGAGAGAGAGAACACCTAGAATTATTTTAAGGTGCTCTTGACCCCTCATGGAAGCTTTCAAAACCCTTAAGGCTTTAAGGAAGCACCATCTCTGTGGAAAGTAACACCAGCTTTTCACGTGTTAGTTCAACTCCAAAAGTTCTGAAATAGCTGACAACATGTCTGAGTTCTAAGATGAAAAATCCAGACACTGAACCTTGTCTGGCATTTTAGATTCCATTGTTAAAGATATGCTGCAAAAGAATTTACCAGAGCCAGAGCCACTGCCTTCCTCCCAAGCAGCTGCTGAGGGACTGGTGGAGCCCTGGAATTCAAGCACACTTGGACTGGAGCACACAGTGAATGAAAGAAAGCAGGCTGCCTGTGGAGGGTGACACTCATAGAGAAACTGGACCTTCTGCAAACCAGCAGCTATCTGATCATCCACGTCTTGTCTACCCAATGATATTAATGGAGTTCACTTCTCTGGGTGGCAGTGAATATAAAATGAGAAAAGAAACAGGAAGATCTATGGAAGAAAATCCACCCACTCACTCAAACCTTCTTAAGTCCCAGCTGCCTGGCTGGGGCAGGGGCTAGTCTGGAGTATGTCAGTAGATGAGCAGAGCCTGGTCCCTTGGTGACACAGGACTCAGAGCAGATCGCCCTCTCTGCTCACAAAGACTAGCAGTGCCTTGGATGGAGACATGGGTGAGCTGAGGCCAGAGAGGCGAAGTGGAACTTGCAGAGGGAGACAGAGGGTTTGATTATGGACTTGTGAGGTATTCAGTGAAGGCACAGGAGAGAGGGACTACTAGGCAGTGTCAAGGATTTAGACACTCTAGTGTCTACTAAGTTGTACCTGCATGAGAATGCCCTCCGGAAGGCACCAGGGGAACCTACAATGTAGTGGGTGCAGGGCTGACCAAGCTTTGTGCCATGGCTTTTCCATTCACACAGAGGCGCCATCTCCTGGCCAATGTATGTATTTGCAGGACCAGTTCTGCCTGATGGAGCATGTATCTTTCTAACTTGCGCAGCAGTTCCAAATGGACTAGAGGAGGCTTAGATAGACAGGACTCACTGGGACAGCAAATGAGATCCAGAAGGAAGTTCACTGGGGCATCAAAGTGAATGTTAGCAGCTTCTTCATCAGTTCCCCACAGGATGGGCTTCTCCCCATTCCCAAATTTGACTCCCACAGACTTGTAATTATAGCTCCCACACTTAACCTTCTCCCTTCTCTCCTGTTTGTCCTCTTTTTCAGCTACAGTCTGCTCCTCCATCTCCTCCTCTAGGCAGCCTTCCCAGATTTCTCTATCAGAACTAATCACTCCCTTCTATCGAGTCCTTCTCCTGCCCTGGCAGGCCCTGGCGCATGCGCATCCTGGCGCATTGGCATGTGTGTCCTTGGAGCCATTTGTGTTTCTCGTGTCTGCTCAGCTCATCATTCTCATGGGCATGTTTACAGCACAGGGTTTCACTGGTATTATAACCAGTGTTTTCCAATCCATGTTCACAAATGCTCCTTCTCATCGCATCACTTTACTGCACCTACTCCAGCCCTGGCCTTCATTCTGATCCCTTCAGTATCAAGCTCTGAGCTCATTGCCCAAGGGGCTCATTCCCTCTGTCTCTGCACAGCTGACACCTCAGGCTTCATGTTTTCTTATGTGTCACTTCTTTTAAGAAGACTTCCTTGGTTATTCCAGCAAGCACAGCCCTGCTGCCCTTTAACTCTCTACCACGTCTGCCGGATCATTACCATGCTGGCACTCAGCCCACCTGCATTTCTACTCGTTTTAAATGGCTTTACTCTCCCTTCTATAACACAAGGTAAGCAAAAGCCTGTTGAATCTTTAGCACTTGAAACAACGATTGGCATATATACAGTATTTGTGCAAGTAATGAATAAATAAAAATTTAAGTATGTCCGGTTGCATTGTTATTATAAAAAGGAAAAATGTGCTAAAATTATTTATAAACAAGAAGTGGCATACAAAAACAAGATGTTCATTTGTGTGTGTGTGTGTATACTTGTAGATATATTTTATTTTTCTCCTTGTATGTGTATGTTCTTAAAAAGAGAGAGACTATTTTAAATATATCTATAGTCCTACCATCAATAGCCACACTCATAGAGTATTGTATATTATACCATTTGGTTGTCAGAGTGCTGTGGTGAAAGAGTTAAACCTGGTGGGTTAGAAAGAAATTTGGAGGGCAACAGAGACGTGGAATCAATCAGATGCCTTATCTCTAGTGGAAGCAGTCTCTGTATCATATCTACTATGAGTGATACAGATGCAGAAAACTGTATTCTTCATATCATTACACTTATATACAGCATAATTTTCCTTCCAGAAATCCTAGACTGCATAGCCTGAAGGTATTCAATAAAACTGAGAGGAAACAGTAGAAGTGAATCATACAAGTTTGACATTTCCAGTTTTGCTGTGACCACCAGACCAAAATATGGTCTTTGGGCCTCTTTTTCATTAGCATAAAACTGCTGGGTTTTAAAACAGTTTATCTGTTGAATTAATCTCCAACCTGTCTTTCACACAGGGCAGATACAGCTCCCTGCATCAGACTTCTGATTCTGAAACACTCATTTTTATTTGTATGCATTCTGGATAATGAATAACGATCTTTTGTGCTCAGAGAATGCCATTCTCAAAAATAGCTCCTAACATTTTGTAAATGTTAACTCATTAGATCTCATACAGCTCTGGGCCATATATCACATGGAGATAGGTCAAAAGCATCATATTTCACATTTTACAGATGGAGAAATTTTAGGGACTTCAACCCAAGGTCACCAACAGTTAGCAGCCAAACAAGAGAAGCCAAGGTTCCAAGAAATACTATCCTGAATCAGATAAACCTCCTTCTTCCCTGGGACTGCACCAAGTCAGCCCCTGGGGACACTAAGGACAGATGGGGCTGGAGGATGTGAGGGCAAGCATGCTGCTCATCCCTCACTAACTTTATCCCAGTGAAATGGGATTAAAATGAATATGAAAAAAAAAAACTCAGGGGAAGGCCGACCAGGGAGAGCAAAGAAGCCCATCTCTGCAGCCCGGGTGCCACGCTGCCAAGCGGAAGCCACCATTGAACCAGCCCCCAGCGTGGGGTCTACAAAGAAAGAAATATACAACAACCCTCAGCACCCCACCAGCCAGAGCTGGAGTGAGCGACTCCTGAACCCCTCATCCTAGCCAGGCAGCATTTCGAGGCACCTTCGACAGAGACCAGAACATGTGGTATGACCACCTTAAGCCCATGCAGCGCCATCCCAGCTCACCTCTCCCCACAGAGCCGGAGCAGAGATAACTGCACTCCAGAGCTTGAATCCAAACTGCTGCAGGAACAGCTTATAGACAGAAGGATGGAGAAGCAAATCAGCTTAAAAGTGAGTAAAGAAACGGGCAGTTGGTTGGAATCTAAGGAGCAGACCAGGGAGAACTGGGGAGCTGGCGCATGCGCAGAAGTAGCAGCCGCCATCTTGTCTGTCACCCACAGCAGCAGAAATCTGCCCGAAAGATCTGCAGAGGCCAAACAAGTTCTGTGCTTACAAACTTGCAGGGATTTTTATTTTGCTTCTTGCTGACGTTTCTTGTTTTCTGGGTTTTTCTGCTTTGTTTGTTCCGTTTTTACTCTGTTTTCACTTTGCATTGCTTCAATTTATGTATGTTTGTTTGGAGGATTGGTTGCTTTTTAGCTTTTGCTAGATCCTAGAAGTCAACACCTGAAACCCACCAAAGACACCAATAGAGCAGGCAGAAGAAATACCAGAGTAATTGCAACTCAGTACAAGATATCATTCACAGAAAGAAAATAAAATTAAGAAACCTACAAATTCAGAGAAAGCGTGCAAGTGCAGCAAAGTTATAAATTTAAGAACAGGGAAACCATGAGAAGGAGAAACACCAAAGAAACAATGAGTCAACACGACCCCACAATAACAGAACTCAATGACACTGATTGGCAGAGCTTACCAGAAGGACAATTCAGATCTTTAATAAGAGAAGAAGCGATACAAAACTTCCAGAAAGAATGCAGAGAGAGCAGGAAAGAAATAAAGGAACAAATAAACAAAGAATCTGACACCCTGAACAGGAATCATAGCAAAGCCTTGAGGGAACTGAAAGATGTGAAAGATGCAATAATAGAAGTGAAGGCATCAATACAAACAATAAACAATAGATTAGACCATATGGAAAACAGAATATCACTCCTAGAAGATGACCATTCCAAAAATGAATCCATTATACATATTCTAGAAAAAAAAAATCGACAGTATGAATCTGACATCGATGAGATCTGGGCCAATTTTAAAAGAGCTAATCTAAGAATAATAGGCATAGAAGAAGGATTAGAAGTTGAAACTAATGGAATAAGCAACCTTTTCAAAGAAGTAATATCAGAGAACTGTCCAAACATAGAAAGAGAAATTGGCACACAGGTGCAGGAAATATATAGAACCCCCTTCAGACAAGACCAAAGAAGAGGTTCACCACGCCACATAATAATCAAGATGACTAATGTAGAAGCTAAGGAAAGAATCCTAAAGGCAACAAAAGTTAAAGGCCAAGTAACATTTAGAGGCAAACCAATTAGAATCACTCCAGACATCCCAAACCAAGTCATGAAAGTCAGGAGGGGCTGGAGTAACGTATTCCAAACTTTGAAAGAAAATAACTTGCAGCCAAGATTCTCCTACCCAGCAAAACTCTCTCTCAAAATTGATGGAGATATAAAAACCTTCCATGACAAACAAAAACTGAAAGCATTCATGTCTTCCAAACCAGGACTAGAGAAAATACTCAAAGAGATTAACTACAAAGAAGAACTAACAAGTAAACGTCAGAACCAGAGAAACAATAATTTCCAGGAAGCAAACAACTAAGCAAAGAAGAACAAACACTACTGCATACAGAAGTCAAAACCCAAAATGTTAGGAATTAAAAATCATCTCTCAATACTCACACTGAATATAAATGGTCTCAACTCCCCAATAAAAAGGCACAAGGTGGCAAAATGTATCAAAACCCAGAATACATCTATATGCTGCCTGCAAGAAACGCACCTTACATACAAAGATTCCCACAAACTAAAGGTGAAGGGCTAGAGTAAGGTAATTCATGCCAATGGAACTCGAAGACAAGCAGGAGTAGCAACTATGATATCAGATAAATTAGATTTCAAGCCTAATTTCATCAAAAGAGACAAAGAAGGTCACTTTTTACTAGTAAAAGGAACAATACAGCAAGAGGAAATAACAATTATCAACATCTATGCCCCAAACATAGGTGCAGCTACTTTCATAAAACAAACGCTACATGATATAAAATTTACTAGACCGATCTTCAAAAAAAAAAGGTCAGTAAAGATGCTTCAGACCTAAGTAATACCATAAACCAAATGGACCTGTTAGACACATACAGAATATTTTACCCAATTACAGCTGAATTCACATTTTTCTCAGCAGCCCAGGGAACCTTCTCCAAAATAGACCACATTCTAGGCCACAAAGAGAGTGCTCTCGCGAATTCAAAAAATGTAACATAATTCCCTGCATCTTTTCAGACCACAATGGAGTGAAACTAGAAATCAACTCTAAGAAGACCCAGAGTAACCATGTAAACACATGGAGACTGAACACCACATTGCTGAATGAGGAATGGGTCATAGAAGAAGTAAGGGGGGGAATTAAAAAATTCCCAGAAACCAATGAAAACAGAGACACAACATATCAAAACCTCTGGGACACCTTAAAGGCAGTACTAAGAGGAAAATTTATAGCACTGAGTGCCCACATAAGAAGAACGGAAACTCACCAAATAAATAACCCAATGACACAGCTCAAAGCCCTTGAAAAACAAGAACAGTCTAACCCCAAAGCCAGTAAAAGACAGGAAATTATGAAAATCAGAGCAGAAATTAATGAAATAGAGAACAAAAAAACAATACAGAAGATCAACAAATCCAAAAGCTGGTTTCTAGAAAAAATAAACAAGATAGATAAACCATTGGCCAACCTAACCAAAAGAAACAGAGAATCAACCCAAATTACCAAAATAAGAGATGAAAAAGGGGATATTACCACCAACAGTATGGAAACACAGAGGATAGTCAGAAACTCTTTTGAAAAACTATACTCCAACAAAATGGAAAATCTGGAAGAAATTGACAACTTTTGAGATACATACAATCCTCCTAAATTGATCAAGAAGATATAGAAAACTTAAATCAACCAATAAAAATCAAAGAAATAGAAACAGCAATAAAAAGTTTACTATCAAACAAAAGCCCAGGGACAGATGGTTTCCCAAGTGAATTTTATAAAACATTTATGGAAGAACTAATCCCAATACTCCTCAAACTATTCCATGAAACTGAAAGAAACGGGACCCTCCCAAACACTTTCTATGAAGCCAATATCACATTAATACCAAAGCCTAATAAAGACAAATCAAGAAAAGTAAACTCTAGGCCTATATCACTGATGAACCTAGATGCAAAACTGCTAAACAAAATACTAGCAATGCGCATTCAAAACCACATCATGAAAATTATCAACTCTGACCAAGTTGGGTACATCCCAGGAATGCAAGGCTGGTTTAACATACGAAAAATGATCCATGTAATTCACCACATAAACAAACTCAAAGACAAAAATCACATGATCATCTCAATTGATGCTGAAAAAGCATTTG
>PVLC010005788.1:32473-73890 GCA_004027655.1 Graphiurus murinus
GAATAGAAGGAACATACCTCAAAATCATAGAGGCAATATACAATAGACCTACAGCCAATATCATATTAAATGGAGGAAAACTGCAAGAGTTCCCACTAAAAACAGGAACAAGACAAGGATGTCCATTATCACCTCTTCTGTTCAACATAGTACTTGAGACTCTAGCCAGAGCAATAAGGCAAGAGAAAGAAATCAAAGGAGTAAATATAGGGAAAGAAGAACTAAAACTATCCCTCTTTGCAGATGACATGATATTATACCTAGAAGATCCAACAAAGTCAGACAAAAAACTTATAGAACTGATCAACAAATTCAGCAAAGTGTCTGGATACAAAATCAATCTTAAAAAATCGGAAGCTTTACTCTACACCAACCATAAAACCACTGAAAAAGAAATCCAGAAAACAATTCCACTCACAATAGCATCCCCAAAAATAAAATACTTAGGGATAAACCTAACCAAAGAGGTAAAAGACATCTATAAGGAAAATTACAAAAAGCTGAAGAAAGAAATTGACGAAGACCTTAGAAAATGGAAAAAATCTACCATGCTCTTGGATAGGCAGAATAAATATCATCAAAATGGCCATCCTCCCAAAAGTAAACTACAAATTCAATGCAATACCCATGAAATTACCAAGGTCACTCCACACAGACATAGAAAAATTAGTCCTTAAATTTATTTGGAACAATAAAAAGCCCAGGATAGCCAAAGTACTTCTTAGTAACAAGAACCATGCAGGAGGAATCACAATACCTGACTTCAAACTTTACTAGAAAGCCACAGTAATAAAAACAGCATGGTATTGGCACAGAAACAGACACATAGACCAATGGAGCAGAATAGAAGACTCAGAAACAGACCCACGTGCTTACAGTCAACTGATTTTTGACAAAGGAGTCAAAAAACATACACTGGAAAAAAGATAGCCTCTTTAACAAATGATGTTGGCAAAACTTGTTAACCATATTCAGGAAAATGGAAATAAATCCCACTTTCTCACCCTGCACAAGAGCCAACTCAAGGTGGATCAAAGACCTGCAAATCAGGCCAGATACCTTGCAGCTACTTGAAGAGGGAATAGGCCCAACACTTCAACACATAGGCACAGGTCAAAACTTTCTCAACAGGACCTCAAAAGCACAAGCAACTCAAAGGAAGATCAATATGTGGGATTACATTAAACTAAAGAGCTTCTGTGCAGCAAAGGAAACTATCAAGAACCTAACAGAGAACCCACAGAGTGGGAGAAAATCTTTGCCAGCTACTCATCTGACAGAGGACTAATATCTAGGATATATAGAGAACTCAAGAAACTCACAGCTAAGAAAACAAATAACACAATCAAGAAATGGGAAAAGGATCTAAATAGACACTTCACAAAAGAAGAAATACAAATGGCCAATAAATGTATGAGGAAATGTTCAACATCATTAGCAATCAGAGAGATGCAAATCAAAACTACCTTGATATTTCACCTAACTCCAATCAGAATGGCAACTATCAAGAACACAAACAACAACTAATGCTGGCGAGGGTGTGGAGAAGTGGGAACCCTAATACATTGTTGTGGGATTGCAAATTAGTGCAACCACTTTGGAAAACAATATGGAGGATCCTCAGACGAATGGGAATGATCCTACCATATGATCCAGCAATGCCTCTACTGGGTATCTACCCAAAAGAAAGGAAACCAAACTATCAGACCAACGCATGTGTATCTATGTTTATAGCTGCACAGTTTACAATTGCCAAACTATGGAACCAGCCAAGATGTCCATCAACAGATGAATGGATTACAAAACTATGGGATATGTACACAATGGAATTTTACTCAGCCTTAAAGAAAAACAAAATCATGATATTTGCAAGGAAATGGAAGGAACTGGAAAACATTATGTTAAGTGAGATAGTCAGTCACAAAAAGTTAAAAATCGAATGCTCTCCCTAATATGTGGAAGCTAGAGAGAAAATGGGACATAAGAGGGACTCCAGATGAAGGAGAATTCTTAGGTGAACAAAGAATTTGATTTAACTGAAGGTGATGGGGGGAGGAAGGGACACCCTAATGAGCATGATGTACTTACAAGATCACATCAAAGTCAACACTAAACTGACCTTGAGAAGAAGGGAGAAGCAGGGAGGGGCATGGAAATTGGGGAACGGTTAATGAGAAATGTGTACATGGATGTCTTTACCTATACTAGCTTGTACCCAACAAAGATGTGTGATTAACCCTGTTGTACCCAAGAAATGTATAAAAATCCATGCTAAAAAATAAAATAAAATAAAATAAAATAAAATAAAATAAAATAAAACTCAGCTCCACTCTAGCTGAAGCAATCAAATTCGGTTGCATTTTCAGTGTGCAGATTTCTTTGAAAACTGGGAATGGATCCACCATATGATCTGGCTATACCACTCCTGGGTATCTCTCCAAAGTGGTTGAAACAAGAGAACCAGCAGCACAATTCACAATAGCCAAATTATGGAACCAACCCAGGTGTCCATCAACAGATGAATGGATTACAAAACTTTGGGAAACGCATGCAATGGAATTTTACTCAGCAATAAAGAAGAATAAAATAATGTCATTTGGAAGAAAATGGAAGGACCTGGAGAACATTACGTTAAGTGAGATTAGCCAGTCACAGAAAGTGAAGGGACATGTGTTTTCTTTAATATGCACAAGCTAGTCAGTAACTGGGATACTAGAGGGACTCAGATAATGGAGGAGAAACCTTGATAGATCCAGGGAAGCTGTCTAAGGGAAGGAGAGGGGGAAAACTGAGGTTCATTATTGGAGGAAATACTAACATTGACTGTGTGTACATATGTGGAAATTCCAGTATCAGTCCCAGTACTCTGTATGGGAGGGGGTAAGGAGGAGGTGGGAGGGCATCAAGTGCTGTGTGCATGTATGTTAATGTCAACATGATATACATTACGATGTGAGGCCATAATGCACCAATAAAAGCACATAACATAAAAAAAGAAAAAAAATTCATTGCATTCAGTGCTCTGCTTCCTGCACCACGGGGAATCTCAGAGGTCCAGGCCGGAATGCTCACCAGCTTCAGGAAGGTCTGTGCTACAGGAATGCCCTCCCTCCCTTCTCAGGTAAGTGGGATGCTCACTGTGACCCTTAATCTCCTCTGGCTTTCTAGTGACACTGTGGCCAAAGCAGGAGTGCAGTGCATTTTGGTTGCTTTCCAATGTTCCTGTCCTGTGTCCCTTCTGGGGACAACTCACAAACCTGGGCTTGCATCTCACAAAGGGCACACACTCAAATCCTTGTCTCTGCCTCTGCTTTCAGAGGATCCAGTTGAAATGACCAGCAAAGGAGCCTGGAATGTTGGCACACCTATAATTCTAGTACAGGAGGATGACCTGTACTAGTCGATCAGCAACTTAGTAAGACCCTGTTTCCAAAGAAACATAAAAAAGTCAAGGGTGTAGCTTGGAGCTAGCTCAATCTCAAGTACCAAAATATTTTTTTAAATGGCTAACTAAGTGGGAAACACCTAAAACACAAGGCTCCTACAGACTATGAAGAAGGCATAACAAGAATACAAAAGAACTTAGTAGGATACAGTCTTCCCTCCATATCAGGAGGGGGATTGGTTGCAGCACACACACACCCCATCACTGCCATCATGGATACCAAAATCCAAGGGTGCCCAAGTCTCTTATATAAAATGTCATAGTACTGGAATATAACTAGGCAATCCTCCCATGTAATATTCATATTCATTCCCCCCGGCCTCTCTCTTTCTCTCGCCTCTTTCTCATACTGGGGATTGAACCCAGAGGCAACTCTGAGCTATACTTCCAGCACTATTTAATTTATTTTGAAACAGGGTCTCACTATATTGCTAAGTACCTCATTAAGTTGTTGTGGCTGGCCTTGAATCTGCAATCCTGTTTCAGCCTCCCAAGTGCTAGAATTACAAGCATTTTCCACCACACCCAGTTTCCTTCTGTTTTCTTTAAATAATCTCTAAGCTGCTTATAATACAAAATGCAATGTGAATGCTGTGTAAATAGTTGTCACACTGTGTTGTTTAGGGAATGATAATAAGAAATGCCTATATGTGCACAACACAGACGTTTTTAATCTAGTATTTTCCATCCATGGTTGGATGGATCCACTGATGCAGAACCTATGGACACAAAGAGCCAACTGTCTTATTTTTAGGCTCTAAGTGTCTTCATCTGTATCTTAGCTTCTCTATCAAGGATCAGGGAGAACAAGAGGACAGGGAGGAAGTGTGTTTTGGGGGAGAATATGCAGTCTTCGATGTCTACACTTTACATCCTATGCCTGCTATAGGAGAGTGTTTATATGTTAAACAAATGTGCCACAACATAAAACACGATGAGAGTTACATCAGAAATGGCCCATATGAGATATGTCACGTTACATTCATTTGGAGACCAAGTCAATGTCAATGTTTCCCTAATATATAAATTACACTACAACCACATAACATTTTTCCCTAATATATAAACTACACTATAACCAAACAATAGAAATGTGTGTAGCCAACAAAAAGTCTGGTAAGCAAGCACATAGTTCAGTTTTTATCCCTGACATGATCCTGCTCCTTGCTATGATTAGTGAGGGCTTGGGTTCACAACTCTGCATGATTGGCTACTTTCTAAGACACACAGGAATTCTGAAACAAGGTTAGGTAAATAAAATACAACTCTACAGTGGTTGGCTTATATCTATGACAGGAAGCAGTTCTGAAACATAGTTTAGCATTCTGGAAGATTCCTGGTCAATTAAAAGTTATATGATCTAAAGTAGCTTATACTCAGGAAGACTTGGGGAGTAGAGTACACAAACACATGTACACAGTTACAAAATGAATGCCTAAGCTACAGTTACAAAATGGAAATAGTATGTTTCTATGTAATTTTGTATTTTGATAGAAAAGATTATTTTTATTCCTTACATGAGTGCTTTCAGGCATGTGTAAGATGCACAAACCAAGAAAACCATAGCATCAGTGTAGCTGCAAACAGTCTGACTCTGAACAGATTGGGAAATGGCCACTGTTCTGTCTCTTTTGTCCTCCCAAATGCTGAAGCCATCTTTACCTCTTTCTGACCAATGGAACAGAAATAATAAGTAAGGGGAGTGAGAAGAATTCTGGCATCTTGTAAGCACCACCTTCTATGCCTTCCTTTAAATTTACTTTGTGAAAAAGACATACAAATGAACCAGTATTCACAACTGTAAGACACCCACTGAAATAAGACCAAAGTAAAAAGAAATTAGGCTATGAGCAAGAAAACATATAAAACTCAATATTCATTTAACCAGATTTCTCTGAAATTCACTCTAACAGCTTGATAGAGTTCTATGAAATGAATGTGCAATCCTGCTATTGACATTTTTATTCCTTTCCATTTTTTTTTGTTATTGGAAGTAGTTTTACACCCAACATCTTTGCTCAAGTATCTTTTTAGTCATACCTCAGTATATTTGTGAGGGAGAATCAGAAATTTAGAACATTTTCTTTTTAATTTTATTAGAAATGGATAATTCATTAATTAAAATCATATGTTTTTAATTGACATAATATCCTGGTACCTGAGAGGCTGAGACAGGAGGACACAGGTTCAAGGCCAGGTTCAGCAACTTAGCAAGACCTTGTTTCAAAATAAAAAATAAAAAGTAGTTGGCAAAAATTTTCTCCAATTGTTGGCTCTCTGTTGAGGATCTTGATAATTTCCTTTGTTGCACAGAAGCTCTTCAGTTTAATGCAATACCACTTATTCACCTTCCTTTGAATTTCTTGTGCCTTTGGGGTCTTGTTGAGGAAGTTTTTACCTATATCTATATATAGCAGTGTTGGACCTATGCCCTTTTCAAGTAGCTGCAAGGTCTCTAGTATGATTTTCAGGTCTTTAGATTCATCTTGAATGTGCAAGGTGAGAAAGTGGAGTTTATTTTAATTTTTTTGGATATGATTAATCAGTTTTGCCAATACCATTTGTTGAAGAGGCTTCCTTTTTTTGAGTGTATGTTTTTGGCCCCTTGTCAAAAATCAATTGGCTGTAAGTGTGCAGATTTGTTTGTGAATCTTCCATTCTGCTCCATTGGTCTATGTGTCTGTTTTTGTGCCAATACCATGCTGTTTTTATTACTATGGCTTTGTAGTATAATTCGAAGCCAGCTATCATGATGCCTCATGTGTGGTTCTTATTGCTGAGAACTATTTTGGCTATTCTGGGATAGAGGACTAATATCTAGAATATACAGAGAACTCAAGAAACTCACCACTAAGAAAACAAATAACTTAATCAAAATGGTCAAGGAACTAAATAGATACTTCACAGAAGAAGAAATACAAATGGCCAGTAAATGTATGAGGAAATGTTCACCGTCATTAGCAATCAGAGAGATGCAAATCAAAACTACTATGAGATTTTACCTGACCCCAATTAGAATGGCAATCATCAAAAACACGCACACACAAAAAAATACTGGTGAGGATGTGGAGAAGTGGGAACCTTAATACATTGTTGGTGGGATTGCAAATTAGTGCAACTACTTTGGAAACCAGTATGGAGAATCTTCAGATGAATGGGAATGAACCTACTATATTATCCAGCAATAGCACTTCTGGATTTCTACCCAAAGGAATGGAAACCAAACTATCAGATTGATACATGTATATCTATGCTTATAGCTGCACAACTCACAATTGCCAAACTATGGAAACAGCCAAGATGTCTATCAGCAGATGAATGGATTACAAAACTATGGGATATGTACACAATGGAATTTTACTCACCCATAAAGAAAAAAATTATGTCATTTGCAGGGAAATATATAGAACTGGAAGACATTGTGCTAAGTGAGATTAGTCAGTCATAAAAAGTAAAAAATCATATGCTCTCCCTAATATGCAGAAGCTAGGGAGGAAGTGGGTGATAGGAGGGATTATAGATGAAGAAGGAGAAACCTTAGATGAGCAAAG
Organism: Graphiurus murinus; assembly: GCA_004027655.1. Taxonomy (NCBI): domain Eukaryota; kingdom Metazoa; phylum Chordata; class Mammalia; order Rodentia; family Gliridae; genus Graphiurus; species Graphiurus murinus. Next base: position 39,470 of record PVLC010005788.1, read on the forward strand.
AAGTTGGATTAACTGAAGATGATGGGGAGGGGAAGGAAACACCGTAATGCACATGATGTGCCTTCACAAAGATATCAAAGTCATTCACTAAGCCGAACATGGGAAGGAGGGACGGGGAAGGGAATGAGGTGGGAATTGGGGAAGAGCTAAATGACTGATATGTGAAGATATGCCTTTACCATCCTGTACCTCATTAAGATGTAAAATTCCAATGTACCAATTAAAAAAGGGCTGGGCATGTATTTCAGAGGTAGAATGCCTCGGGTTCAATCCCTAATGCCACACACACAAAAAAGCATACAAAATGCCTGTTTTCCACCTCATTGCTAACACTGGGTTTAAAAAAAGAGATTTAAGCCAGACACAGTGGGTGACACATACCTGTAATCCCAGTATTTCGGAGGCTAGACAGGAGGATCACAGGTATGTGGCCAGTCTCAGAAATTTAGCAAGACCCTCAGCCACTTAGAGAAAACCTAAACCCTTGCTGAGGGTGTAGGTCAGAGGTAGGATGTCTCTGGGTTCAACCCTCAGTACCACGATAAATTAATTAATTAAAAAATAAACATAAGTAAAAGGAAAGAAATATATAGAATGTGTGCCTAGCCACAAGGTTGAAAAGAACCTACTCAGGAAACATGGCAAATGAAATAGCCATAAATGGATGTAGAAACATAATTGAGAATTTTACATAATTTTACAACTTTTACATGGCAGAAGTCTGTAAACAAACTCCAATAAAATTATAGAATTGAAAAACTATTTGTAATCCATAGGCAGATTGTTACTTATCCATGATTGGTTATTATATATTGAGAAGCTATTAAGTGTGGCTAGAAATCTAGGAAACCACATTTAAGTAGATGGGATTGAGATGCAAAGGAACAAGTATTGAAAGTGCTTGTCAGTGTACACTTTACTCCAATATATATACAATAGCCCTCCCCCCACACCATCTGTGGTTTTACTTGCTACATTTTCAGTTATCTGCAGTCATCTACAGTCTGCAAATACTACATGGAAAATTCCAGAAATAAGCAATTTCCAACTTTTAAATAATTTGATTATAGTACATTATTATTATAACATTCAAATTTTAGTTATTGTTGCAAATTTTACTGTGCCTAATTTGCAAATTAAGTTTATTGTCAGTATGCATGTATAGGAAAGAACACAGTCGATATAGGATTATTTACTCTTATAGCCTCAAGTGTCCCCTGGGGATCGTGGAAGATGTCCCTTGGATAGGGTGGACTGCTACATTTTTTTTTCAGTACTGGGGATTGAACTCAGGGGCATTCTACCTCCGAGCTATACCCACAGCCCTATTTTTTATTCTTTATTTTGAAACCGAGTCTCACTAAGTTGTGGAGTATCTCACTAGGTAGCTGAGGCTGGCCGCGAACTCGGATCCTCTGGTCTCAACCTCCCGAATGCTGGGATTACAAGCGTGCACCACCACACCCGGCTGACTGCTACATTTTAAAGCACTATACTTAGATCTATGTGAGATAAAAAGAATGATAATAATGGTGATGGTGATGACAACCACCTTTCATAAAAAAATTCATAGAAAAGGTCTTTTCAAAACAGCTTTAGGAATGATATTTTCAGTTAGACATGAGTAATTCTCTGAGGTAAACCTGACATCTTGTTGCCATGGAATCCTCATGTCATGGATGAAAGGGTTCTGGTTTTGATGAATGTTAGAGAGACTAGAGCCACAGATGACTGCTGACACAAGAGACCTGGGAGGGGCTGGGCTGAAGGCAGATGGCTAACAGTTCAGAAAATGTTGACTATTCCTCTCTTTTCTGGTGCTGAACCTATGAGCCTGTTCCTCCTCAGCCTAAGGATTCTGATGGCTTGCTAGAGACTCAGGAAAGAAAGCTGGAGAGTGAGAAGGTCTTAGGGATCACGGTCATTGTACAGAGATAGATTTTCTTCCAGGAACATCACCAGGATCTCACAGGGAGGGTAACTGTGAATCCAGAGAAAGCTAGATTCCAGTAGAGAGGTAAAAAGACAGAGAAAAGAAGAAAGAAAGAAAGAAAGAAAGAAAGAAAGAAAGAAAGAAAGAAAGAAAGAAAGAAAGAAAGAGAAAGGAGGGAAAGAAATGGATCAAGGAAGGAAGGAAGGAAGGAAGGAAGGAAGGAAGGAAGGAAGGAAGGAAGAAAGGAGAGGAAGAGTCTTATTAATTTATATATATACATTTTTTCTAACATAAGACTTGATGTACAATAGACCTTTGTTTTATTGTAGTCTGTAGAACTGGAGAAAGTAGAATATTGATGGTGTATCTGTCAGCATTCTTATAGCTATAATATAAAAGATAGAACTTAGAGGAAAAAAGATTTATTTTCTTACAGTTTTGGGTTAAGCTTGTGTAAGGCCAGGGACCACAGATCTCAGGGCATGGCAGTGGGAGGTGGAGAAAGAGAGAGAGTACATGGTCTAAGCTCCTTACACCACTGAGGCTGGAGGTAAGAGCAAGAGTAGGGAGAGGAGGAATCCTACATAATCCCTAAAGGCAGCACCTCAGGGTGGATCCCCCTCCAGTCACACCCTACATGCCCAGGCCACCACCCAGGTAAATCCATTACAATAGATTTATTCACTACTGGTATTACAACCCTCAAGACTCAATTATATCAACTCCAAACACCAATTTATGACCTCTTCCGGGGACCATTCTGTATCTAACCATAACAGATGGCCACCCCAATTTCAAGAGAAGACATATCTCACTTCTTACCAGTGCTAAAGTGTGGTGATGGGCCAGATTGTGGCTAATAGCTCAGCCAGAACACTGTATTTGGCTCAGTCTGTCCTTCTGTCTCTCACATTGTTTCTGTCTCTATTCTGCTGACTCAAATAGCTCCTTTACTGCTGACTTTTTTCCTCCAAGGTATTCATGTCTGTTTCAAGGTGCATCCCCTCAGGAATGATAATACTTAATGGTGTGATCAGTCTTTTGCCCATCTTTAAAAGATTATTGAATGAAAAAAAAATCACAGGAAATCTACTGCTGCGTGAGAATTTGCTGCAATGAATGCAGAATTTGAAAATCTGGAGTGTTGGTGTCAGATTGAATTAAGAGGTAAAAACTAATTACATTTACTGAGCACTGTAGAGTCCCAGGACTGGATGAGAGATATTTTTTTGTATGTGGTACTAGGGGTTGAACCCAGGGATATTCTACCTCTGAGCTATACCCCTAGCCCTACTTTTTATTGTTTATTTTAAAATAAGTTGCAGCTGGGCGTGGTGGCACATGCTTGTAATCCCAGCATTTGGGAGGCTGAGACCGGAGGATTCAGGTTCGCGGCCAGCCTCAGCTACCTAGTGAGGCACTCTGCAACTTAGTGAGACCCTGTTTCAAAATAAAGAATAAAAAATAGGGCTGGGGGTATATCTCGGGGGTAGAATGCCCCTGAGTTCAATCCCCAGTACCGCAAAAAATAAAAATAAAAATAAAAATAAAAATAAATAAATTTCAGAGGGCCTCACTAAGTTGCTGCGGCTGGCGGTGAACCTGTGATCTTGTCTCAGCCTTCCAAGTACAGGGATTACAAGTGTGCACCACCATGCCCAGCTTGAGAGATTAGTTTAAAATATGACTTACATGACTTCCAGAGCCCTTTCCCCTGGATTTTCCTATCTCATTGATTCAGGCAGAGGCTAATTGCTCAGTCCTGTTTCTCTAGGTTTCTACAGAGTTTTAAGGTCACATATCCATATTTCCTCTCATGAATGATTACCTTCACCATGAGGCCAAAACTTAAATCTCACAATGTGCTGGTGTGTGTTACCTGGGCTTAACTTTAAGTGGAAACTTGCAGCAGTGTTGGTTGGAACAGCCTCAGTTGGTAACACATTTAAATCTTGACTTTAAACGTATACTCTGTTGTTTTGGTGTATCTCAATGTCATTGTCGTTAACACAGAACAATAGCTTCTATCTTAACTACCACATAGGGAGTTATGAGAGAAACTCAATCATATTTTCCATAATTTTACAAATAAAAGTGATCAGAACTTAAGTTGGAAATTTGCTAATTAAATCATAACACAGCCTCTTTGAGGTTCTCAATAAAAGGAAACCAGGAGGAGGCTGGCTGTGGCGGTGCATGCCTGTGATGCCAGTACTCAGGAGGTAGAGACAGGAGGACTGTAGGTTAGAAGCCAGCCTTAGCAATTAAAGGCGGCCCTAAGCAACTTAGCAAGACCCTGTTTCAAAATAAAAAGTAAAATAGGACAGGGGACAGGGGTTATAGCTTGGCGGTAGAATGCCCATGGTTTCATTATCCAGCACCACAAGCATACACACACACACACACACACACACACACACACACACACACACACACCAAGAAGTAGAAATTGTAACCAAATCAAAAATCAAAACAAAAAAATTACAGTTTTACTCATAGAGAAGTAATTATAAAAGACTGGAGCTAAAAGACTAAGGGAAATTGATAAGTTACTGTCCCTTTCAATCTAAATTTCAGGACAACACATTTGAAAAATAAAAGAGATATGGTGGGCACAAAGAGTACCCCTGAGCTGATGAGAAAGAAGTACAAGAAAGATGACTTGTTTCTGGGATTAAAGGAGAAGCTTAACCCAGGAACACAGGAAGCAGGGATAGAGAAAAGAAAAGCAGCTGAGAGGCTGCCCAGGAGGAGCTTGGGGATATTTTATATCAGTAACATACTGTGCACTTCTTCTTATAGATAGGGGAGGCGGTGAAGCAGCAAAGGAAGAAAAGGAAAGCTCTCCTGATAGCTCATGACATAGGAAAGAAGGGGCAACACTCCAATTACCCCAGGCAGTGGTGGAGAAATGGATCAAAGCCAGTGCATGTGGATACTTCAAAAGCGCAAAGGGTGTAGACTGTGTTATTTCTAAATTGCTTTGGACTCTTATACATTTTTATTTGAATTTTCCTAAAAACAGCTCTTCAAATTCATGAACTTTATAATAGGGAGAAAACATCAGGCACAGTTGTTCGTGCCTGTAATCCCAGCACTAGGGAGGTTGATGCAGGAGCATTGCAACTTAGAAAGACCCTAGCAACTCAGTGAGAATATTATATAAAATAAAAAAGGACTGGGGGTGTAACTTGGCAGAAAAAATGCCATTCACTTCAATACCCAGTTCCAAAGAGAGAGAGAGAGAGAGAGGAGAGAGAGAGAAAGAGAGGAGAGAGAAAGAGAGAAAGAGAGAGAGAGAGAGAGAGAGAGAGAGAGAGAGAGAGAGAGAGAGAGAGAAACTAGGACAATTAAGATCATCATTAACAAAAAATTTAACTCACACCCCAAGCCCTTTTTAGTTACTTTTTTTTTTGAAACAGGATCTTTCTAGGTTGCTGAGGCACCTGTAATCCTCAGCCTTTGGCCCTGGCTTCTGCTGCCCTATCTTCATTCTAAGGCTCCTATGCAGGTAACTGAAAGTCCACATCTTCCTTCTCATTTTATGTATCAAGGGAAGGGGCACACAAGAAGAAATAATGCCTCCACTTGGTATATTGCACATGAATTCTGAGATGTAATCTGACTGGGACTAATTCAGGATCCATGTCCACAAAGTCCTTCATTTGCAGAGTTATGGACAGAAAAGAACAAGATAAATAAATGATGGAGTGCTTAATAAATATATTTTACTACAGAGCTATCCCAGAAATTCCTTCCTAAGGTCATATTTCTATGGTTGGAAATCTCTAAAAGGAAAAATTAGGCACATCATTCCATTTGTGGGAATGAAAACCATTAAATCATCATGATAAAAAAAAACATGCACATAGAATGGGACAGTAATTTCTTCCTACAGGGATTTGCATGCTAGTTGGAAAAACAAGACTTAAGAACAGAAGAACAATGGCCATTAATATGAGGCAGTAAATAAAATGATGCTTATTAATTAATTATGCAAATTAATGATGCTCAGTGTATGCATCATGTTCTATGTACCCATGGTGGCACAGGACATCACAGTGGGAGGCCTATTTACCTCATGGCAGCCAGGAAGCAAATGAAGGAGGGGCTAGGATCCCAATATTACCTTCAAGTCCACACCCTCAACAACCTAACTTCCAAGATACCCCTCCTCCTAATGGTTCCACAGCCTTCCAATGGTGCCATGGACTAGGCCTAAACCTTCTACCCTCAGGCCTTTGGGGATGTTTAAGATCCAAAACATAGCATATTCCTACTGATTCTCACAGTCAGTCAATCAGGGACCTTTGTTATATCTGCTGAATCCCTTCACCTCTGCCATTTGACATAACCTAATCATGGAAGGAAAAGTCTATCACATGCACAGGTCGTGCCCACACTCAAGGTGGGGAGAATGTATAGAGTGTGAGTCTTAAGGGATATTTTCTAATTCTGCCTACCATAGATAGAATACAAGTACTTTGTTCATTTCACTAGCATTTACAGACTCTATGTTTCCTGGTGTTGGAGATGCAACAATATAAAAATCAAATAAAGTTCTTAGTTTCATAAAATCATGGGAAGCTATTATGGGTTGGGTTGTACAATGCCCTCTGTAATGATTTGGAAATAGAATGTCCCACAGCCCTCCCAGAAATGTGGTGACAATGTTGGAAGTGGGGCTTGGCTGTAATCTCAGCACTGGATAAATCCATTTTGACAGATTTATCTGGTGGTTGTCTGGACTGATAGTGTGTGGCTGGAGAAGGCAGGTCCATGGAGCTACAATGTTGGGGATTAAATATGATTCCTCCTCCCCCCAAATTTTCTTGTTTCTGGCATCTATGATATGAGGAGCAAAGCCCTGTGTTCTCTCTCTCTCAGCTTCCCCTCGCCATGCCCTGAGATCTGTGGTCCGTAAACTTGCATGGATTGAACGCTCAAATATCCAAGGAAATCATGAACAATAAATCGTCCTTCCTCTAAGTTGTGTGGTCAGGTCTTTAGATAATATCAGTGAGAATGCTGACTAAGACACCCTCCCCAGACTCCATCAATTCTTGTGTTGAAATCCTGACCCCCAGGAATGTTAGAATGTGAGTGTACTTAGAGATAAGGTCTTTTCAGAGACAAATACATTAAAATGAGGACATTAGGGTGGATCCTAATCCAATCAGACTGGTGTCTTTTTAAGAAGAAAAAGTTTGGACACAGAGACATGAGTACACAAAGGAAAAACCATGTGATGATGTAGAGAGAAGCCAAGAAGAGAGGCCTCAGGGGAACCAACATTGTTGGCACTTTGATCATGAATTTACAGATCCTAAAAGTGTGGAAAACAGATTTCTGTTTTCTAAGGACCCCATCTGTGAAATTTTATCATGGAATCCCCACAAGCTAATAAAGACACCTTCAGGAAATAAAATTGACCAGTTACACGACACTGTAGTACTACATAGAAAAATAAAACAGAGTAGAAATAGAGACTGGTGACTATTATTTTTGAATGTCTGTTCAGAAAAAGGATGGCATATGAAAGAAGAGGAACTTCTTCCTCTCTGGTTTTTGTCTTTTGGGAGATAGACTCATGAGAGTATCCCAGAATGCCCTAGGCAGGGAGTATCCTTTTTTACAAGGAGGCAGGATGCAGTGCACAGGTGGTCACTGCAGTGGTGACCTGGACCTGGGTCAGCAATGGAGAAAGATGAGATGGGCCTATGGGTTCTTGGGCCTGAAATACAAGTCATCCTGGTTGCCTTTTCATTCTCCCTCTCAAGTGTTCTATCCTGGTCCTGCTGTGCTGTAAGTCTTTAAGGGTAATATTGGAGTTCTTCTGGAAAAGAATCAATAGGGAGAGAGCATGTCTGGAAGTCAGTGTGGTGGTAGCAAATCTAAAGTATTAAGTCTTTTTGGAGTGGGAATATCCAGGGAAAACAAATTCCAGGTGTCCCAGCACTATGGATATGTTCTATATCTTGCTTTCAGAGAGAAAAATAATTTATTTAATGCATTAATCTGATTCTAGATGCAAGAAAAGGAAGATACCTCAACTGATCTGCTTCAACATCAGTGGGGGCAAGAAAGTCACCACATCTTGGGGAGAGAGAAGTTTGGGTTTCCAGAGATGATAAAATGAAAGAAAAACAATCTTACCTAAATATTAAGGGACAGGAACTTCCAGGGACAGTGTTTTTGAGGCTCTGCTTGATTTGCTCTCTTCTCTGGCCTTGGCCTCCCAGTACTGTCCTTCCACTCTGTTCTGTCCCTAGTCCACTACTGTAGGGCCTGCCATCTTTCTTTCTGTCTGAAATGCTATTCCTGGAGAACTCTTCCTGGTCATCTTCTCAACACTGCAGAATTGAGTAACTTCAAATGTTGACCATTCTTGATCACCACATTTAAAAATAGTTCCCTATGCCTATGAAACTATGAGTCAAAAAACCTTTTCTCCTCTGTGTTGTTCATGTCAGGCAGTTTGATCCCAGCAGCAGAAAAGCCAACTAAAACATAAATGAACCTACTAGCTAGGTACTAGATCACTGGAATAACTCTTAAGACATGGAAATTGAACTCAGAGGAACAAGGCCTTTCATCTTTCCTGCTATTCTTGGATGAAAAGCTGTATTATTTTTAGGGTTGGAAAATGCTTCACCAAAAATCTATAACTCAGATGTCACTACACTAGTGGCTTTAAAGATGCATATATCAGCCTTGTAGATGTATAAGTGAGCTCTCTTTGGCTGTTAAAAGGGAAATCAGATTTGATTTTTGCATCATTCTTTAAAAATATAGCTCTTTTAATCCCAGCATTCAGGAGGCTGAGACCAGAGGATCCGGGTTCATGGCCAGCCTCAGCTACCTAGTGAGGCACTCCGCAACTTAGTGAGACTCGACTTCAAAATAAAAAGAATAAAAAAATAGGGCTGGGGGTGTAGCTCGGAGGTAGAATGCCCCTGAGTTCAATCCCCAGTACTGCAGTATATATATATATATATATATATATATATATATATATATATATATATATATCTTTAAACATGATATGCACAAAAGATTTTACTCTTTCTTTTATAATAGTGCATTTAAAACATTCTACTTCCTTAACTAAAGAAGACAAGGGCATAAAAATGATAGAATATTATTTTGACAGAATTTTACTATTTTATGAAAAACAAATTCACATGTCAAGTAAACACACCATTAAGCATTTTTATTAGTTTTTAAATTTTAATTTAAAAAGTAAACAGGAAAAAACAAGATTAAAATGAAGTCTATCAATATTTTCAAATATTTCATTTTTAATAATATACTTATATTTAAAATTATAACCCAAGAAAAGTAATTGTAAGAAATACAGTCTTTTGACTATGTCCATCTAATGTCAATACTCTGTTTTTCTACCATCCAGCACCATTTGATTTAAAGATGATTATCAGTTTTATTGAAAATGGCAATCATCATTTTCAATAATGCCAGATAAATATATAGGTCCAAAGGTAATGAGTAAAAGTGTAATAGAGTTAGTTACCAGAGCCTCTACTACTTATATATAGAACATGGGCAAAATTCATGAGGAAACAAAAGATAAAACAGAAAATTGGAGTAAACTGATCAGAACATATAATGTCTACATAATATAAAATTTTGAAATAAGATCAAAATGTAGAAAAGAATAAATTATCCAGAGAAAAATTTTAAGAATTTCTCTTAGATAATAATACTAAGAATAAAAATAATTCTTGATTTGATATAAAATTTAAAACTTCAAGCCTGTTTCATAGATAATATGAATATCTAGACAAGGGATCAGCAAACTTTATGTAAAGGACAAGTAGTTTTTATTTTATCACCCACATTTAGTCTCTAGAGCAACTATCAACTTCACTATTACAGCACAAAAGTAGCTACAAATAATCCATAAAGGAATCACCTTGGCTACATTTCAATAACTTTTATTCATGAATATTGAAATTTTAATTTTGTACAATTTTCATATCATAAAATCTATTTTCTAGTTCCCCCATAATTCCCTGGTTCCTCTTTCTCCTGCTTCTCTTCCTACTTATTCTCTTTAAAAATGAAAATATTTTATTGTAGGACAACAAAAAAATAGATTGTAAAGGGGAATCAAAGAGGTAGGAATAGAGGAACACAGCACATTTTGGTTGCTTCAAGACTCAGAATTCAATCAGTGGGAAGACTGTTTGTTGGAAAAAGAAAAAAATCAGTTATAACACAACAGAAGAAAAGACAGTCCAAACATGGTTGAATTGGAGGCATCACAGAGAGGAGAGGACTAAAATAAGCTCCATATGTCTTATCTAGTAAGCAGAGAGTGGAGGCAGACTCCATCTTGGTGAACCAATGCTGGAGCCAGCAGCTGCCAGAATCCAGCAGCTCTTAGAAATGACCTCTAGTAAAGAAGAAACTAAATCCTGTCAAACTAGTAATTTTGGTGAACCAACATGAAAAATCAATCACATTCTTCTTTCCTCAAGACTGAGACTCCAGACAACCAGCTAAATGTCCAGCAAACTTTTTTTTTTTTTTTTGCGGTACTGGGGATTGAACTTAGGGGCATTCTACCTCTGAGCTACACCCCAGCCCTTTGAAACCAGGTCTCACTAAGTTGCGGCATGCCTCAGTAGGTAGCTGAGGTTGGCCACGAACCCGGATCTGCTGGTCTCAGCCTCCCGAATGCTGGGATTACAAGCGTGCCTCACCACACCCGGCTCCAGCAAACTCTTGAGGCTGCAACTGAATATGTCTGAATCCAGAAACTTCAGACCTTTTCTGAATGGGCCTGAGTGGCTACAAACTGTAACCATGAATATCCAAATAGCCTCGCCAAACCACCCAGTGAATCTAGTGACAGTGAATGAACTCCTTAGGTCCCAGAAACTACAAATCCTTCCTGCAAGAGACCCAAGAGTCTATAGTAGAGCACTCCAAGATGGTTAGTTCACAAAATCACAGCAAGATCCTGAAGGGCTCTAGGGACTTGAGTGTGGGGTCTGTGAGTGTGCAAACCATTATTACAAAGGTAGAGTTTGGGGGATTGCTGCCTGACACAGCAGAAATGTAAGTTAGCAGAAAGTGTCCCTAGGGACACTCAGGAAGGGCCTAGAGTCAGCAGCATACCTGGGGTTTCCAGTGATCACCACAGGACCTTCAGTAATAGTGTCGGTGGAGTGGAATAATTCAGCCAATTATACTGCAAGCTTGGAAGGTTATCATCTTTTGTTTTGGCAGCGTTTGGGTGTCACAAGTACCACAGACAAAAGGTCTCATGTGATTGAAGCTACTACACAGAGCAGCAGTGTTGTCCCTGGGGCTAAATAACTCAGCCACCCGTGACCTAGACACAGAATGATACAATCTCCAACCTGGCAGAGTTTGGGCCCCTCAAGAAGGGAAGCCAGGACCAACAGGGTTTCCATGATCACATCTGGCAGAGCACCAGCGATGTTCCTGGAGCAATTTGACTCAGATAGTCATGCCAGGAACACTACAGTCTCATAGCTGACAGAGTTTGGGCCAGGTTGTAAGCATAGAGGCCAAAGGCTGACATGGTTTCACATGATCACAACCAGCAAAACAGTGGTGGGGTACTTGGGTCAACAGTGCTCAGCCAGCCTGGCTATAGGCTTGAAACATCATAATCTCTGGTCTTGCTGAGCTTGTGCCCTGTGATCACAGAGGCTGGAGGCAAGTGGTGCACATGTTTTCATGTGACTGCAACTAGCAAAGTAGTGGTGGTATACCTGAGCTATTACATTTCAGTCAGCCTGGTTGCAGGCTCAGAATGCTATGCTATAGTCTCCGACCTTGCTGAATTTTGGTCCAGAAAGCACAGAGGCCACAGCCATTTAGAGAGTGCTGCCTGCCTGTAATTATTAAGAACTATATCCTGTTACAGAAGTTCTGGGGGACTATTTCAAAATTCTGATTATAGGAGACATATTCATTGAAGCAAATATATACCCTCATCATAAGACTTTCTAAGGTACAAGAATAGATATAGGACTCCCACACAAAGAGGAAGAAAATGTCAAGACAACAGAGACACAAACCTAAGAATTCTGAAAACATGAAAGACCAATGTGAATGACCATCCTCAAAGAACAATGAGGAAACAATAAATTACAACAACTCAACAACAATGGAGATCATCAATACACAGTTACAGAAAATGTCAGAATGAGAATTCATAGTTTTGATTTTCGATATGATCAAAGAACTTAAAAAATAAATTAGAGAAAATATAAATGATATAAAAGATTATATTACTAGAGAAATTGAGGCTCTAAATAAGAACCAAAAAGAGGCCCTGAGCAAAATGAAAGAGACAATAAATGAAATAAAGATCTCAATAGAAACCACTTGTGTCAGAATAGACCACATGGAAAAGATAGTCTCATTCTTGACAGACAGATCATTCAAAACTGATCACATAGGCAACAATATACAGACGATCATAAAACAGCACAGTCAGAACATTCAGGAAATATGGGATAATATGAAACAACCTAACTTAAGGGTAACAGACATTAAAGAAGGAATAGAAACAAAAACCAAGGGCATTAGAAATCTCTTCAGAGAAACAATATCAGAGAATTTCCCCCAAATGGAAAAGAGATGGATATCCATACACAGTAGACAATAAAAATCCCAATAAGGAAAGATCAAAGAACTTCTCTATGCCATATAATAATCAAAATGACAAATATTGAGGTTAAGGAGAGAATCTTTTTTTTGGAAATAGAAATAATATTTTATTTTATTTTTTAAAATTTTTATTATTTTTTTCTCAGCACGGATTTTTTATACATTTCTTGAGTACAACAGGGTTACACACACATTTATGACATATCAATAATTGTCAGATTACAAATAGTACCACTTCCTCATTTTACATGTATAACCCATATTCTTAATGTAGCCTGGTCAAGCAAACTTTCTAGAGTCATAAAACCATCCTTTAGGGTCATATATTTACTTTCTAAGAAGTAGAAGGGTCTTTCATCTATGCAGTCTCCAGACTTCGAGATGCCAATGTAGCCATAGCAGAAGAGTCAGTATAATTACTCATATATGAAGATAGCAACAGCCTGAGGGGGAAGGGCCCAGCTGGGCTCCCACAACTCCCCCATTTTTATTTTAAAATGCATGAAGGACTGTGCCTGTCTTAGGCCATTTCCTACCAGGTGCTTAATCTTACCCGTCATGGGGTCTCAATGAGTCATTCAACGAGCCCTGTCTTAGGTTGATATTGCCCTGAGAAAATCAAACCCGTCATTGACTACCAGGCTTTGTGTGAGGCAGTGCTTGCAGTTTTATTCCATGTAAATCTGCTCCTATACTAACATAGGCATTGATCACAAGCCATACAATGAGTGGTAGAATGCATAAGCCTAGAATGACTGTTGCTGTTGCTATGATAACTCCTCCCAGCAAGGAGGTAAACGAGGGCCAGGTAGTGACCAAGGCTTGAAGCTGATCTACAAATGTATTAGCTGTTTCTGCCACATTAATAGAAATGGGCTCCGCATTACATAGATCAAAAATCTCCTAGTGTAACTTTAACAAATCTTTTTTTTTTCATCTTTCCTTTATTTGGCGCATTGTAATCACACATCTTTGTTAGGTACAAGCTAGTATAGGTAAAGACATCCATGCACACATTTCTCATTTAACCCTTCCCCAATTCCTACCCCACTCCCTCCTCCCTCCTTCTCAAGGTCAATTTAGGGATTGACTTTGATGTGTTCATGAATATACATCACAACCATTAGGGTGTTCTTCCTCCCCGCATCACCTTCTGTTGAGTCAAATTCTTTGTTGGCCTAAGGATTCTACTTCTTCATCTGGAGTCCCTCTTATGTCCCATTTTTTCCCTAGCTTCTACATATTAGGGAGAATATTCAATTTTTAACTTTTTGTGACTGACTAATCTCACTTAACATAATGTTTTCCAGTTCCTTCCATTTCCTTGTAAATAACATTATTTTGTTCTTCTTTATGGCTGAGTAAAATTCCATTGTGTACATATCCCATAGTTTTGTAATTCATTCATCTGTTGATGGACATCTTGGCTGGTTCCATAGTTTGGCAATTGTAAACTGTGCAGCTATAAACATAGATACACATGCGTTGATCTGAAAGTTTGGTTTCCATTCTTTTGGGTAGATACCCAGTAGAGGTATTGCTGGATCATATGGTAGGGTCATTCCCTTTTGTCTGAGGATCCTCCATACTGTTTTCCAAAGTGGTTGCACTATTTTGCAATCCCACAACAATGTATTAGGGTTTCCACTTCTCCACACCCTCGCCAGCATTAGTTGTTGTTTGTGTTCTTGATAGTTGCCATTCTGATTGGAGTTAGGTGAAATATCAAGGTAGTTTTGATTCGCACATCTCTGATTGCTAATGATGTTGAACATTTCCTCATACATTTATTGGCCATTTGTATTTCTTCTTTTGTGAAGTGCCTAATTAGTTCACTTGCCCATTTTTTGATTGAGTTATTTGTTTTCTTATCTGTGAGTTTCCTGAGTTCTCTATATATCCTAGATATTAGTGCTCTATCAGAAGAGTAGCTGGCAAAAATTTTCACCCACTCTGTGGGCTCTCTGCTGAGGTTCTTGATAGTTTCCTTTGCTACACAGAAGCTCTTCAGTTTAATGCAATCCCGTTTATTTATCTTCCTTTGAGTTACTTCTGCTTTTGAGGTCCTGTTGAGAAAGTTTTTACCTGTGCCTATGTGTTGAAGTGTTGGGCCTATGCCCTATTCAGGTAGCTTCAAGGTCTCTGGTCTGACTTCCAGGTCTTTGATCAACCTTGAGTTGGCTCTTGTGCAGGGTGAGAAAGTGGGATTTATTTCCATTTTCCTGAATATGGTTAACAAGTTTTGCCAACACCATTTGTTAAAGAGGCTATCTTTTTTCCAGTGTATATTTTTGGCTCCTTTGTCAAAAATCAGTTGACTTTAAGCACGTGGGTCTGTTTCTGAATCTTCTATTCTGCTGCATTGGTCTGTGTGTCTGTTTTTGTGCCAATACCATGCTATTTTTATTACTGTGGCTTTCTAGTAAAGTTTGAAGTCAGGTATTGTGATACCTCCTGCATGGTTCTCATTACTAAGAACTACTTTGGCTATCCTGGGCTTTTTGTTGTTCCAGATGAATTTAAGGACTGATTTTTCTATGTCTGTGAGGAGTGACCTTGGTAATTTCATGCGTACTGCATTGAATTTGTAGTTTACTTTTGTGAGGATGACCATTTTGATGATATTTATTCTGCCTATCCAAGAGCACGGTAGATTTGTCCATCTTGTAAGGTCTTCATCGATTTCTTTTTCAGCTTTTTGTAGTTTTCCTTATAGAGGTTCTTTACCTCTTTGGTTAGGTTTATCCCTAAGTATTTTATTTTTGGGGGTGCTATTGTGTGTGGAATTGTTTTCTGGATTTCTTTTTCAGTGGTTTTATGGTTGGCATACAGGACAGCTTCTGATTTTTTAAGATTGATTTTGTATCCAGACACTTTGCTGAATTCATTGATCAGTTCTGTAAGTTTTTTGGCTGACTTTGTTGGGTTTTCTAGGTAAAGTACCATGTCATCTCCAAAGAGGTATAGTTTTAGTTCTTCTTTCCCTATTTTTACCCCTTTGATTTCCTTCTCTTACCTTATTGCTCTGGCTAGAGTCTCAAGTACTATGTTGAACAGAAGAGTTGATAATGGGCATCCTTGCCCTGTTCCTGTTTTTAGTGAGAACTCTTGCAGTTTTCTCCATTTAATATGATATTGGCTGTAGGTCTATTGTATATTGCCCCTATGATTTTGAGATATGTTCCTTCTATTCCGATTCTCTGCAGTACTTTTAGCATGAATGGGTGTTGGATCTTGTCAAATGCTTTCTCTGCATCAATTGAGATGATCATGTGGTTTTTGTCTTTGAGTCTGTTTATGTGGTGTTTTACATGGATTGTTTTTCGTATGTGGAACCAGCCTTGCATCCCTGGGATGAATCTGACTTGGTCATGGTTTATAATTTTCTTGATGTGGTTTTGAATGCACATTGCTATTATTGTGTTTAGCAGTTTTGCATCTAGGTTCATCAGTGATATAGGCCTAGAGTTTTCTTTTCTTGATTTGTCTTTATTAGGCTTTGGTATTAATGTGATATTGGCTTCATAGAAAGTGTTTGGGAGGTTCCCCTTTCTTTCTATTTCATGGAATAATTTGAGGAGTATTAGGATTAGTTCTTCCATAAATGTTTTATAAAATTCACTTGGAAAACCATCTGGCCCTGGGCTTTTGTTTGATGGAAATCTTTTTATTGCTGTTTCTATTTCCTTGATTTTTATTGGTTGATTTAAGTTTTCTATATCTTCTTGACTCAATTTAGGAGGGTTATATATATCTTAAAAATTGTCAATTTCTTCCAGATTTTCCACTTTGTTGGAGTATAGTTTTTCAAAATAGTTTCTGACTCTCCTCTGTGTTTCTATACTGTTGGTGGTAATATCACCTTTTTCATCTCTTATTTTGGTAATTTGGGTTGATTCTCTCTTTCTTTTGGTTAGGTTGGCCAATGGTTAACGATCATGCTTATTTTTTCAAAAAACCAGCTTTTGGTTTTGTTGATCTTCTGTATTGCTTTTCTTTTTATTCTGTATTTCATTAATTTCTGCTCTGATTTTAATGATTTCCTGTCTTCTACTGGCCTTGGGGTTAAACTGTTCTTGTTTTTCAAGGGCTTTAGGCTGTGTCATTAGGTTACTTATTTGGTGAGTTTCCATTCTTCTTATATGGCCACTCAGTGCTATAAATTTTCCTCTTAGTACTGCCTTTAAGGTGTCCCAGAGGTTTTGATATGTTGTGTCTCTGTTTTCATTGGTTTCTAGGAATTTTTTAATTTCCCGCCTTACTTCTTCTATGACCCATTCCTCTTTCAGCAATGTGGTGTTCAGTCTCCATGTGTTTACATGGTTACTCTGGGTCTTCTTAGAGTTGATTTCTAGTTTCACTCCATTGTGGTCTGAAAAGATGCATTACATTTTTTGAATTTGCGACTGCTCTCTTTGTGGCCCAGAATGTGGTCTATTTTGGAGAAGGTTCCGTGGGCTGCTGAGAAAAATGTGAATTCAGCTGTAGTTGGGTGAAACATTCGTTATGTGTCTAACAGGTCCGTTTAGTTTATGGTATTATTTAGGTCCGAAGCATCTTTACTGACCTTTTCTTTTTTAGAAGATCAGTCTAGTGATGTGAGAGGAGTATTGAAGTCTCCTAGTATTAGTGTGTTGTGATCTATGAGTGATTTTATATCATGCAGAGTTTGTTTTATGAAAGTGGCTGCACCTATGTTTGGGGCATAGATGTTGATAATTGTTATTTCCTCTTGCTGGATTGTTCCTTTTACTAGGAAAAGGTGACCTTCTTTGTCTCTTTTGATGAGCTTAGGCTTGAAATCTAATTTATCTGATATCATAGTTGCTACTCCTGCTTGTCTTTGAGTTCCACTGGCATGCATTACCTTACTCCAGCCCTTCACCTTTAGTTTGTGGAAATCTTCGCTTGTAAGGTGTGTTTCTTGCAGGCAGCATATAGATGGATTCTGAGTTTTAATCCATTTTGCCACTTTGTGCCTTTTTAATGGGGAGTTGAGACCATTTATATTCAGTGTGAGTATTGAAAGATGATTTTTAATTCCTAACATTTTGAGTTTTGACTTCTGTTTGCAGTAGTGTTTGTTCTTCTTTGCTTAGTTGTTTGCTTCCTGGAAATTATTGTTTCTCTGGTTCTGATGTTTACTTGTTAGTTCTTCTTTGTAGTTAATCTATTGAGTATTTTCTCTAGTCCTGGTTTGGAAGACATAAATCCTTTCAGTTTCTGTTTGTCATGGAAGGTTTTTTTATCCCCATCAATTTTGAGAGAGAGTTTTGCTGGGTAGGAGAATCTTGGCTGCAAGCTATTGTCTTTCAGAGTATGGAATATGTTACTCCAGCCCCTCCTGGCTTTCATGAATTGGTTTGGGAGGTCTGGAGTGATTCTAATTGGTTTGCCTCTAAATGTCAGTTGGCCTTTTACTTTTGTTGCCTTTAGAATTCTTTCCTTAGCTTCTACATTAGTCATCTTGATTATTATGTGGCATGGTGAACCTTTTCTTTGGTCTTGTCTAAAGGGGTTCTATATGTTTCCTGCACCTGTGTGTCAATTTCTCTTTCAATGTTTGGAAAATTATCTGATATTACTTCTTTGAAAAGGTTGTTTATTCCATTAGTTTTAACTTCTAATCCCTCTTCTATGTCCATTATTCTTAGGTTAGCTCTTTTAAAATTGGCCCAGATCTAATCGATGTCCAATCCATTTTGTCAAATTTTTTTTTCTAGATTATGTATAATGGATTCATTTTTGGAATAATCGTCTTCTAGGAGTGATATTCTGTTTTCCATGTGGTCTAATCTATTGATTATAGTTTGTATTGATGCCTTCACTTCTATTATTGCATCTTTCACATCCTTCACTTCCCTCAAGGCTTCTCTAATATTCCTGCTCAGGGTGTCAGCTTCTGTGTTTATTCATTCCTTTATTTCTTTCCAGCTCTGTCTGCATTCCTTTGGAAGTTTTATAACATTTCTATTATTGAAGATCTGAATTGTTCTTCTGGTAAGCTCTGCCATTCAGTGTCATTGTGTTCTGTTATTGTGGGGTTGTGTTGACTCATTGTTTCTTTGGTATTTCTCGTTCTCATGGTTTCCCTATTCTTAAATTTATAAATTTGCTGCTCTTGCACTCTTTCTCTGAATTTATAGGTTTCTTACTTTTATTTTCTCTCTGTGAATGGTATCTTGTACCAAGTTGCAATTACTCTGGTATTTCTTCTGCCTGCTTTATTGGTGTCTTTGGTGGGTTTCAGGTGTTGACTTCTAGGGTCTAGCAAAAGCTAACAAAGCAATCAATCCTCTGAACAAACATACTTAAATTGAAGCAATGCAAAGTGAAAACAGAGTAAAAATGAAACAAAACAAAACAAAAAACCCAGAAAACAAAAAACAACAGCAAGAAACAAAATAAATATCCCTGTGAGTTTGTAAGAACAGACCTGATTTAGCCTCTGAAGATCTTTTGGATACATCCCTGCTTCTGTGGGCGGTAGTCAAAATGGCGGGTGCTACTGCCGCACATTCTACCTGGTCTGCTCTCTAGCTTCCGACCAACTGCCCGTGTTGCTTTACTCACTTTTATGCTGCCTTTCTCTCTTTCCTTCTGTCAAGAAGCTGCCCCTGCTGCGATTTTGAATCAAGCTCTGGAGTGCAGTTATCTCTGCTTCGGCTCTGTAGGAAGAGGTGTGCTGGGATAGCCCCACGTGGGCTGAAGCTGGTCGTACCACGTGTTCCAGTCTCTGTTGAAGGTACCTCGATATGCTGCCTGACTAGTAAGAGGAGTTCAGGAGTCGCTCACTCCACCTCTCGTCAGTGGGAATGCAGAAGATCATTATATATTTCTTTGTCAGTAGATCCCACATCAGGGGCCAGCTCAATGGCGGCTGCCACTCAGCGGCGTGGCACTGTGGCCATGGAGACGGGCTTCTTTGCTCTCCCTGGTCGGCCTTCTGGATTCTGATCAGCTGTATTTCAGTTTTTGTAGGATTCTTCACCTTTTGTTGCTTTTTTTCTTTTGTCAAAAAGCTGCTTCTATGGCTGATATGAATTGAGTTCACAGAGCCTCTTGAGATGTGTTTCACTCCAACACCATCTACCTGAAAGTCTCAAGGAGAGAATCTTAAATTCATCCAGGGCAAAAAGACAGGTAACATTCAGGGGCCAAACAATCAGAATCACTCTGGACTACTCAAGCCAGGAGGGCCTGTTTTGATATACTCCAAACCCTGAAACAAAACAATTTCCAACCAAGACTGCTATCAGCAAAGATATCTTTCAAAATTGATGGAGAAATAAAAGTGCTCCGAGACAAGGAGGAAGTCAAAGAATTCATGACTACTAAGATTATACTAGAGAAAATATTTAAAGAAATAAATACCAGAACCAGAGAAGGGATAATTTTTACTAGATAAGCAACTAAGAAAAGGAGAAATAACACTATATCAAACAGAAAAATAAAACTCAAAATGACAGGAAACAAAAATCATCTCTCAATAATAACATCATGTCTAAACTGCCCAAATAAAAGACATAGACTAGCAAAGTAGGTTAAAGACCGTAATCCAACTATATGCTACTTGCAAGAAATTTATGTCACCAACAAAGATATTCATAGGCTAAAGGTGAAAGGATAGAAAAAGATATTCTATGCAAATGTAGACCAAAAACAAGCATGGATAGTAACTCTCATATCTGACAAAGCAGATTTTAAGTTAAAACTTACCAGAAGAGACAAAGTGGGTCATCTCTTAATGATAAAAGGCAACTAAGCAAGAATTATAATGATAGTAAATATTTATGCCCCAAACATGGATGCTTAAATTTTTGTAATTAAAAACTCTTTGGGACATCATGATTCAGATAGAACCCAATACAATGATACTAGACCTCTCATATACTAGATCTCTCTTCCAGACCTAAAGAACACTATAAACCAAAAGGGTCTAATAGACTTATGCAGAATATTACAACCAACAATGCACATTCTTCTCAACTGTTCATTGAAGCTTTTCCAAAATAGAGCATATTCTTTGCTGCAAAACAAGTACAAGAAAAAAATTTTTAAGTGTAATAATTTCACGCATCTTTTCAGATCATAATGGAATAAAAATAGAAATCAACAACAGGAAGATAAAAATGAATTAAATAAATACATAGAGATCAAATGACACATTTTTGAATGAGGACTGGATCATAGAAAAATAAGGGGAGAAATAAAAAAGTTTTGAGAAGTAAAATAAAATAAACATACCAAAACCTCTGGGATGCTTTGAAGGTAGTATTAAGAGGAATATTTATAGCATTGAGTGCTCACATGAGAAAATCAGAAAGTCCTCAAATAAACAATCTAATGATACACCTCAAGGCCATTGAAAAACAGGAATATACATTTCAAATCCAGTAGAAGGGAGTAAATAATTAAAATCAGAGCAGGAATCAATGAAAGAGATAACAAAAAACAATAAAAAAGATCAACAAATCAAAAATCTAGTGCTTTGAAAAGATAAACAACACTGATAAATCCTTAACCAACCTAACCAAAAGAAAAAGAAGATAGACCCAAATGACTAAAATCAGAAGTGAAAAAGGAGACATCACTACAGAGAGTGAAGAAATACAATAATAACATCAAGTGTCTAACATCAAGTATCATTAGAAACAATTTTGAAAATTTATACTCCAATAAACAGGAAAACAGAATAAATCAATAGATTTCTAGACACATACTACTTACCTAAATTTAACAAAGATAATATATAAAATCTTAACTAATCAATAGCAAGAGACAGAAACAGTAATAAAATGCTTTCCATCAAAGAAAAGTCCAAGTCCCAATGGATTCTGGGCTGAATTCTACAAGATCTTTGAAGAATAATTAAACTCAATTCTTCACAGATTTTTTTGTGAAAGAGAAAGAGATATGTCATCCAAATTTCTTCTATGAAGCCAGTATCACCTTTATACCAAATTCAAACAAAGATACATCAAAGTTACAGATGAATATACTTGATGAATATAGATGCAAAAATTCTAAACAAAATATTAGTGATATGCATTCAAAACCATATCAAAAATTGTACACTGTGACCAAGTTGATTTTTATTCCATGGATTAAAAGTTAGTTCAACACACACAAATCAATACATGTAATTCACCACATAAATATAACTAAGGACAAAAAACAAACAAACAAAAAACATGGTCATCTCAATAGATGCTAAAAAATGCATTTGGAAAATTCCAACAGCCATTCATATTAAAAATACCATAGAAAATCAGAACAGAAGGAACTTACCTCAGTATCAGAACGGCAATATACAATAAACCCCCAAACAACATCGCATTGAATGGGAAAAACTCTTTAAAATAAGGAACAAGACAAAGATGGCCACTGTCACCACTTTTTTCAATATTGTACTCAAGACTCTAGCCAGAGTAATAAGGCAAGAGAAGGAAATCAGAGGAATACAAATCAGAAAAGAAGAAATGAAATTATTTCTATTTAGAAATGACATGATTTTATACTTGAAAGACCCCCAAAATTTAACCAAAAGACTTCTAGAATTCATTAACAAATTCAGCGAAGTAGCAGGATACAAAATCAGTTTACAAAAATCAGTAGCCTTTCTATAGATCTCCAATGCTCTTGGTCATTCTATCAAAAGTGATCTATAGATTAAATGCAATCCTTATTAAAATGCTAATGTCATTCTTCACAGAGATAGAAAAATCAGCCCTAAATTTCATATGGAAAAACAAAAGACCCACAATAGCCAAAGTAATTCTCATCAGTACAACCATGCAAGAGGCATCACAATACCTGATTTCAAATGATAGAACAGAGCTATAGTAATAAAAACAGCATAGTATTGGCACAGAAACAGACACATAAGCCAATAGAACAGAATAGAAGATGCAGAAACAAATCCATACATTTATAGTCAATTTACTTTCAACAAAGTTGCCAAAAACATATGTTGGAGAATACACAACTTTTTCAACAAATGGTATTGAGATAACTGGTTATCCACTTGTAGAAAAATGGAGTTAAATCCCTACCTCTCATCCTGCACAAGAGTCAACTCAAGATGAATCAAAGTCCTGAAAATTAGGCCAGAGACATTGAAATTATTAGAGGAGGGAATAATTTGAACACTCCAACACATAGGCAAAGGTAGGCACTTTCACACTATGACCCCCAAACCACAAGAAATTAAAATAATGATTAATAAATGAGATTATATTATATTATTATATATGCTTCTTTGCAGCAAAGGAAACCATTAAGAATCTTAGAGAGCCAATATAATGAGAGAAGATTTTCGCCAGTTACTCTTCTGTTAAAGGAGAAATATCTAGCTTAATACAAAGAAATTAAGAAATTTACCACTAAAATAACAGACAACCCAATCAAAAATGGTCAAGTGAACTAAATAGACACTTCACATAAAAAGAAATAAAAATGGCCAATGAATATATGAAAAAAAATGTAACATAATTAGCAATCAGGTGGATGAAATCAAAACTACACTGAGATTCCATCTAACCCCAATTAGAATGACAATCATCAAGAAATCAACAATAAATGCTGGCTAGGATGCATGTACATAGAAACTCTTCTATGATTGAAAATTAGTTCAGCCACTATGGAGATCAGTGTGGAGATTCCTCAGAAAACTGGGAATGTATGATCCAGCTATACCATTCCTGGTTCTCTTTCCAAAAGGGTTGAAATCAGAATATTATAGTGATATATGCCTATTTATGTTTATAGAAGCACAATTCACAATAGTAAATTATGGGACAAACTTAGGTGTCCATCAACAGGTGAATGAATTATTACAAAATTATGGGACATATACACAATGGAATTCTACCAATAAAGAAGAACAAAGTTATGTCATTTTCAGAAAAATGGATGGACCTGGAGAATGTTGTGTTAAGTGAGATTAGCCAGTCACAGAAAGTGAAGGGTCATATATTTTCCCTCATATGCACAAGCTAGGGAATAAGGATCCAAGAGGGATTTTAGATAATGGAGGAGAAACTCCAGTGGAGCAAGGGAGGTGGTATTGGGGAAGGTGGTGAGGGGAAGAGAGAATTATCAAAAGTGGTACTTCCATTGGCATTATACACATATGTGAGAATACCAATGCCAATCTCAATATCATGTTTGGGGAAGAGGAGGAGGAGGAAGCAGGCAGAAAGTTTACTAAGTGTTGTGTGTATGTATGACACTATCACTCTGAACTACATTATGATGTGAGACTAAATGCACCAATAACATATTCACATATATACATATCTATGCATACATATATATATGTATATATATGCATAAATATATATATATATGTATATATATGCATACATATATATATACATATATATATATATTTTAAAAGAAACCAGTTTATAAGCTTGTAGGTTGAATTTGCCCCATGGGTCCTCTGAGGACCCAGCACACACAGGTTGAGTAATTCTCATCCAAAATGTTTTGGCCAAGAAATGTTTCAGATTTTATTTTTTAGATTTTGGAATATTTGAATCATACATAATGGAATATATGGAGGATGGGACCCAAAGTTAACATCATTTATGTTTCATGTATTCATTGTATGCATAATGCGAAGGTGATTTTATATAATATTTTAATAATGTTGTGAACAAAATGGCTTCAGGTGTGGAATTTTCATTCATGGTGTCAGGTTGAGACTTAAAAAAAGTTTTAGACTCTAAAGGAATTTGGATTTCAGATTTTCAGATTAAGGATGTTCAATCTGTATTGGAAAACATACTGCTTCCAGAACCCACTCTAATTAAGTCTCATGTATTAAGAACTAAAAGAAAGCATTGAACCTCCTGATTAAATTTATATGTCACTGAAAAAAATCATCTAAAGACAAGAAAGATAGAAATACAAGTTTAGTTGCTATTAATCCAACAATCCAACTGAAAATTTGTATTGAATTTCTTAATTATTCATAACAGGAATCTGATTTTAGTTTACTTATTTTAGAAACCCCATGAAAATTGCCCCCAAAATTTATTTTCTAACCTGACAAAGTAATTCTAAAATTTGCGAAAGCATAAGGCAAATAATATGCAGGCCAATTTCGAATAATAAGAAAACAATATGTACATGGGATGATAAATCAACCTAATTTCTCATAATCAACAGCCTGTATATAAAATGTATAATGGCCTCAGCATGTGTAAAAATAGAACTCTGAACCACAGTCTGTAGCAACAGTACCAGGAAATCTACCCACTTTCTATAGCAATCAGCTCAGAAAACCAGAATATTAACGTGATTTGTAGCAAATCCATCATAACCCTTATAACAATCAGTCCCAAATTGTTAGAATTTGATTAAGCCCTGACAACTTTCCCTAATATTTCTCCAAGTTTGTGATTAGGGATCAACCAGAAAAATCCAAATATGTTACTTTCACTGATCACATCAGATGCCCCTTCTAGTTACTTCATCAACAGCTTCTACATGACAAGAGCATTAATGCAGGAAAAAGTTGAAGACTTCCTTTTGTCTATGATAAATCTTTCCCACCCACCTGCCTACCTTTGGTTCTTAGCCAAGACAAAAGTGATACTGGCTGGCTCACTTGCTATAGCTAACTTTGAATAG
This sequence comes from Graphiurus murinus, assembly GCA_004027655.1. NCBI lineage: Eukaryota > Metazoa > Chordata > Mammalia > Rodentia > Gliridae > Graphiurus > Graphiurus murinus. Next base: position 64,716 of record PVLC010005788.1, read on the forward strand.
TCCTTGATATTCTTTTGTAGGTCTTCATTTATTTCCATATCACAAAAATTTGGGAAAATATCCATTGGTAGTGCAATCTGTAAGTAAACTAAAATAAATTCAATGTGAATGGAAATTAGCTGGGAGTGGTCAGAGTCCTGTGTTAATGGCCACTCAATAGGTCTAATGCATATTTTACAAACTTTTCTTAATACTAACAGAAGGAACTCTGGTGTTTGCAAGAAGCTTTATTTCCCTCATCCTAACCATGCCGTTGAGAACATGCCAAGTAGCCAGCTGGTTACTCGGTACCTTGTCGCTGTGACAAAAATACCTCAGGAAGATCAACTTAGAGGAGGAAAGATTCATTTTGGCTCATATGTTCAGAGGTTTCAGTCCAGGTTTGGCTGGATTCATTGTTTCTGGACCTGTGGTGAGGCAGAAACATCATGGTGGAAAGGTGTGGCTGAGCAAAGCTCTTCACCTAATGGCAACTAAGAAAGAGAGAGGTACAGTCCCAAAGGGTATACCCCCAAAGACTGACTACCTTCTACTAGGCTCTACCTCCTGCAGTTCCCACCATCTTCCAATAGTCCAATCAGCTATGAATCCATCAACTGAGAGCCATCATAATCTAACCACCAGAGTACATTGCTGCATTGGGAATAAGCCTTCAATGCATGAGCCTTTGAACAACATTCCACTTTCAAACCTTAGGAGAGGTCAATTCTCTTGGGCGGGGGGGTTCTCACCCCAGCTATGGCCTTTGTAATATGTTCCGACATCCCACTCCATGCCAATGTTCAGAGGGTTGAATATCTGTATAGAAAATTAGCATAAGTCTGTACAAATATTTCTTCCAGTCTACAACCAGACCTCACAGTGTTCAGAGTACAGAGCTCATGTCATGGATCATGACAGCTCATCACTACAAAGAAGAGTAGGCTAGGAAAAAAGAAGAAAGAGATCAGGATTCATAAATTAAATACAGTATCCCCAGTTATATTTGAATTTGAGATACTCAGATACTTTTTAGTGTAAGGATATCCCAAATATTGCATTCAACAAACTTACACTAAAAATCATAATTGGTCATGCCTGAAATTATTCAAATCTAACTTGGTGTCATGTATTTTCATTTACTAATCCTGGTAACCCTATGCTTAACCTAATTTTTTTTTATTCCTTTTATGAAAGTAGTACAACCAGTGTTGATATTCTCACTATAAGTTACTTAATGCTGTGCTGTTTAACTTCTAGATGTTTGTTTTTTCTGGGACATCCTACTTTTAATAGAATACTAATGGCCCTTCAATGTCCTTTAAAATTAAGTACCTCAACAAAGTAAAAGTATAATGAAATAAAAAATATTTAATGGATTTCTGCTATTTTAGTGGTTAAAAATAGATCAATAATGAAATATACATGGTGGTATTTCTGGAGTCTGTAATGGTGGAATATCTTGTGCAGGACTAAATCTCACAAGGATAACAAGTTTACTAAGGAGTGGTCAAAAGGAGGTATAAACTAGGCAGGAACTAGCTATTGGAGGAAGATAGCTATGCCCTCTCAAGCTTATGAGACCCCAAGCATCTGCCATGGTCCCTAGGACACAACACAACTGGAATTCAAGAAGAGCACCAGTCTTGTTGCCTAGAAATATCAGAAGACAGAGTTCAAAGCTACTGAAACAACTGGAAATTGAGGAGACAATTATGGAAAGAAAGAAGCTACAAAGAGAAGAAACCTAAACTTTACATACAACGTGTTCTCAGATCTTAGTGGGATATCGTGTTTTTAGGCAAAGCTCGGAGGAGCATCAAGGAAAGCAAGAGTGGCCACCCAAGGAGGAAGAGTTCTGAGCCTATGTGCTGTGGAGTTAGAGGTGCTTGGTAAATACTTTTACTTCACTAACTTGCCTCATCTGCATGTGCAATCAAGCCCCCATGAGCCAGTAAATGTAATGAAGAGACATCTCTAAGTTCTTAAAGATATGAAAAAAAAAGTAAGGTTCTATATCCAGTGAAATGTTCTTCAAAGATCAGGGCAAAATAAAGACCATTTTTATATAAGCAAAAACTGAGAGCCCCTGTGACCATCAGAACATTCATCAATCCTTTAGGAGGGCAAGAAATTTTAGGGTCACAATTACATATACAGCTAAATAAAAAGCTCAAAAACACAGGAAGCAACAAATGACTAAAGGAAGAAATATAAAAATGGTCACAGTTGGAGTTTTAACACTGCTCAGCAATTGATTTAGCAATTGTCTAAAAATAATGTTCACTGAGATGGACCATATGCTGAGCCATTAAGCAAGTCTTGAAACATTACAAATACTTGAAATCTCATAGTGCATGGTCTTCAAACACAAATAGATATAATTAAACCTTAGCATTATAACATATCTCATGCCAGACACAGTGGCTCAGGCCTGCAATCCCAACACTTGGGAGGCTGAGATGGGAGGGTCATAGGTTTGAGGCCAGCCTCAGCAACTTAGAGAGACCCTCAGCAACTGAGCAACACCATGTTTTAAAAATTTTTTAAAAAAGAGCTGGGGATGACTTGCTGAAAGAGGTACACTTAGAAGTGAGAATCAGAGTGTTTTCTCCTTTCTTCACCTGTCATCTTCTCAGGAAAGCCACTGCCAGAACAGATATTTCAAGAACAGATATTTACTAACTATAATATCTATTTTCTTGAATGTTGAAGAGGAGGTTAATAAAAAACAATCTTAAATCTTTATGAAATTATTTTGGGCATATGTGACATTCATCATTCATCCTTTTGTTTTTTTTTTTTGTGGTACTAGGGATGGAACCCAGGGACATTCTACCTCCAAGCTACACCCCAAGCCCAATTTTATTCTTTTTTTATTTCAAAACAGCATCTCACTAAGTTGTGGAGGGCCTCACTAAATTGCTGAGGCTGGCCATGAACCTGCAATCCTCCTGTCTCAGCTTCCCAAGTACTGGAATTACAAGCATGCACCACCATGTCCGGCTCATTCATCCAATTTTTCAGTTAGTTTTTATTAAGCACCTAGTATGTATCAGCAACATGAGAGACTCTGGAGGTGAAAGGAGTTAAGGGATATTTTATCTGGCTTCAAAGGTCCCGTGGCCTTGCAGAAATTCTGTAAGAAAGAAATATGGGGTTATAGATGAGAAAGGGGTGAGGTCAGACCAGGTGCTGTGGAGGTGCTCAACCACTGTGCAGGGCTATCCATTCTCAGCAGAGATAGGGATAGAGGTGGCTGAAAGAATGCCACCTTTGTGCTGAGGCCAGCAGTACCAGGAATGCATCAGGGAATTCGTGTGAAGTGAAGCTGAGAAAACTTAAGTGGTCACTGATGTCCTGAGAGCAACTTGGTCATGATCCATCCAACTCTAGTTTCTCTTGACATTCTATTCAGGTGATGTCCCGTACAGAGATCATCTAAGTGGAAGATGGCATGTAAATACATTTGCCCATGGAGAAATATGGATAAGGCCTTAGTATATGGGGAGTGGCTCTTACTAAGATCATAACCCCCTGACCATTCTCCCCTCTTCCCCCACTCCTGCCCACCTTCGCATAGGTTCCTCTTCCTCCATTATTCTCCTTAATTTACTACTCCTCTTCCCTCTTCTTCTTTGGCTTCTATCCAATTACTCTTCTTTTTTTCTTTATAACAATTATATATTTTTCTTTGCTCCTTCCCTTACTGTTTTCTTTAGTCTTATTATTTCCAAAGCTTTCAAACCGACATCCACTCCTTAGATGAACAGGCAAGAGTCCTGGGGCAAGTATCCCGCCTGTGTTTATGAACCAGAAGGTTATAGGGGCTTGTAAAAGTTAAGTGCATAGTACATTGGAGAGATTCTAACCACAAGCAGAACTCTGCAGGACACAATCTGTGGAAGACAGCAATGAACATCACATTATTAAGATGGAAAGCAGATCTGTTCACAGGCAAAATTGAGGATCTGGGCATTCATCTGTGGAGTGTCTATGCATCTGGCACCAAGAAAATGCTCCTGAAATATATTCAGCATGCTGGGAATTGAATCTAAAGTATAACACTAAGAAACAACCACAGCAACAGAATGAAAATATTAAGAATACTGATTCAAGCGCATCCTTGGGCATACATTTTTAAGTAAATCTATTTTCTTGAGTGTTCAATACAAATTTCATTTACAAAAAAAATCAATCACCACATTAATTCAAACCAGCCATTCAGCCAGCAAGGTTTTATTATTCTAACAATAAAATATTTTCAGCATGTGTCAGGGCAAGGAAGCTGGAGAAACCTCTTGTGCTTCCTTATCCCCATAGTACTGAACATTTTAACCATTTATAAAACTGTCAATACACACTTATGGATTCCTGAACAATCAACTGGTCACTAGAGACATGACCAGTCACCTAGGTTCTATGTGCTCCTGCTTTTACAGTATCCTCTTTGTCATTCACTTAAAAATCTGGCTGATTTTTTTTAAAAAAATGGTCAATAATCAGATCTATATAAAAAGAAAGTAGAATCTTACATGGAGTCAGCAGAGTGCCTAAAGGAACGCATTTCACAGGAACCCCTTTTTTCTAAAGTCCAGAAGTAAAACTTTTGTTGTTCAGTTATTATTGAGTTTCCTTTTGTTCAAATGTATGCATTCTTGGACAGTTGGCTCCAGGACCATTTCAAGACAAAATCAGAACAAATACAAAATATTTGCAGGCCTAGATCATAAGTTTGGAGACAGGTGAAGTTCTCCCTCTCAGACCTTTGGTTTTGTTCCATCTTGGGCATGTCTCAGGAAGACACCAAGTACAACTGTTGTACCCAGCTGGTTCTCATGTACTTTCAACAGGCATCCAAGGAAATAAATACATGATTAGCCAACACTGATAGCCTTCAACAAAGCATGTCATATCATTCTTGATTCTCTGTGGGTATAAAAGAGGTAGTCTCAAGGTGCTGATTCCAAATGTCACTCTCCAAGAAAGAGAGAGGGTAAGGAAAGTTCTAGCTTGCTTATGTTAGCAAGCTCTGATCCAAGATACATGTGTACAAGTTCTTAACTCTGTAGGTAGATAAGACCCATTTCACTAGAACCCTCTGTCCAAGTGTTAACATAAAGGGAAAGAGAACAAAAATAGACCAGTAATCACTCCAGGAAAGCCTTTGACTATTAGCATAGACTGTGGTGTTGGGGAAGCAGCTCTCACAAGGCACTGCCTTTTTAATTTTTCCCACAAAGAAATGGAGATTCAAGAATGCAATTGCATTGTAAAGGGGATGATGATTTGATAGCCATTACTTTCATGCAGGTAATTCATGCTGCATTTCCAAAATCTGTTAAGGATAGCTACCTGTTTTCAGAAAGATAGTCACAATTTACTGAAGGGATCTGGGAATGAACAGCACTTGAGAACTTGTTAGAATTCAGATTCATGGCACCTCCAGAGGTACTGAATCAGAAATGCTGAGGTGAGGCCCAGGAGTCTGGTTTTAACAAGCCCTGAAGGTGAGGCCATGCATACTCTGAGGTAAGAGTCTCCAATCTGCTAAGACATAAAAAAATCAGAGAGTCAGGGGGATGGCAAGTGGCCACATTTTATTCTAAGGTGCATATAGTACTCCTCTGGGTCCCAGCTCTTCTTAAGATGCTCTCCCTAATTCTTCTGCCTGCTTCTACTTGATCAGTTATAATTTGCAATGGCCTCTAAATCTCTTGTCAATTACCTATGCATTGCCTTACCCTAAATACACTGACACAGTCTACATGTCTGTCTTCCCCCAGTGGACCATCCTGACAGCTCTGTTCATCTTAATCATCTGAACATGAGTAGAATTCACAGAGAACAATCCACTGAGTGAGTGAATGGACAATGGATAAGTCTGTGCAAGATTGCTTTGTCACTCTCACCATTCATATCTCCAGTTTTTGATGTGTGTGTGTGTGACAGAGAAAAGGAAGAAAGAGCAGTGTCCTTTTTGAATTCCTACCAGGAAAATACAAAAATATGCTAAAACACATTTTGAAATGTGATATTTTTAAAGAAATTGTCTATGAAGCATACAGAATTAAGGAGAGCATACGATTTTTTACTTTTTGTGATTGACTAATCTCAATTAACATAATGTTTTACAGTTCCATTCATTTCCTTGCAAATGACATGATTTTGTTCTTCTTTATGACTGAGTAAAATTCAATTGTGTACATATCCCATAGTTTTGTAATCCATTCATCTGTTGAAGGACATCTTGGCTCGTTCCATAGTTTGGCAATTGCAAATTGTTCAGCGATAAACATGATATGCATGCATCGTTCTGATAGTTTGGTTTCCATTCTTTTGGGTAGATACCCAGAAATGGTATTGCTAGATCACATGGTAGGCTCAGTCCCATTCGTCTGAGGATCCTCCATACTGTTTTTCACAATGGTTGCACTAATCTACAATCCCACCAACAATTTACTAGTGTCCCCACTTCTCCACACCCTCACTAGCATTTGTTGTTGTTTGTGTTTTTGATGATTGCCATTCTGATTAGGGTTAAGGTGAAATCTCAAGGTACTTTGGATTTGCATCTCTCTGATTGCTAATGATGTTGATCATTTCCTCATATAATTATTGGCCATTGTATTTCTTCTTTTGTGAAGTGCCTAATGAGTTCACTTGCCCATTTTTTTTGTTGTTGTTTGGGTTATTTGTTTTCTTAGCTGTGAGTTTCTTGAGTTCTCTGTATATTCTAGATATTAGTCCTCTATCAGAAGAGGAGCTGACAAAAATTTTCTCCCACTCTGTGGGCTCTCTGTTGAGGTTCTTGATAGTTTCCTTTGCTGCACAGAGGCTCTTCAGTTTAATGCAACCCCATGTATTGATCTTCCTTTGAGTTGCTTGTGCTATTGAGGTCTTATTGAGAAAGTTTTTACCAGTAACTATGTGTTGAAGTGTTGGCCCTATGCCCTCTTGAAATAGCTGCAAAGTCTCTGGCCTGACTTCCAGGTCTTTGATCATCTTGAGTTGAGTCTTGTGCAGGGTGAGAAAGTGGGGTTTATTTCAATTTTTCTGCATATGGTTAACCAGTTTTGCCAACACCGAGGCCATCTTTTTTCCAGTTTATGTTTTTGGCTCCTTTGTAAAAAATCAATTGACTGTAAGAATGGGGGAGACAAGATGGCGTCTGAGTGAAATACCTCTCCCCAGACGCTGTTCTTTCAAACCAAATTTGCCCCAAAACCAGCTTCTTTACAGAAGGAAAAAAGCAACAAAAAGGGGCGAAAGCTGAACCACAACGGAAGAAAACTCAGATAGCCGGTCGGGGAAACAAAGGAGTCATCCAAACAACACCTCGGCGGGACTGCAGTGCGGGCCGCCGGCCACTGGCCCAGCCGTGGGCTCGGCAGAGCTGCAACTGGGAACTGCGGAGGTGAGCCGGGGCTCACTGGCGGAGAGGAGACCCGGGGCTATGGAGGTGAGTCTAATCCCAAGACCTAGGCACTCCGGTGGACCCATGGACCGCGGAGAGCTGGTCTGGAAACAAGGAAGTACTCCAGGCAGCACCTCTGTGGGTCTGCAAGCGCGGCGCGGGCTACTGACATCAGGCCGAGGGCTGCGGGCTCCTGGAATTGGGACCCGGGACTGCAGAGGTGAGCCCAGTTCCGAGGGCTGGGCACCGCGGCGGACCTGGGGACCAGGCATGGTGTGGGCACCTCCAGACCCCCACGCTCCACCCAGGCGGGGCATTCTACTACTGGAAACAGTGACGGGAGCATGTGGTGCGATCAGCCTAAACTCCAGCGGGACATATCCGGGGCTCCACAACAGAGCCTAGGGGACCGACTGCACAGCAAGGCTGGAACAAGGAGGCAGCAAGCGCAACTGCTTGACAGATAGAAAGAGGAGTGGAACCACACAGAGCCCAGGAAAAACAAGGGAGAGGGCGCTGCGCACCGCAAACCTGCGCACCACATTGCGCGCCAATCCCTCCCATACAATATCCTGCCAACTATCCAGCTATTCAGACCTCCATTGACCTATTGCGCCCCCCAGCGACCAGGGGGGAGGCAGACAACAACAGAGAAATGAGCGACAGTGATCAGTAGGTCGGATTGCACGGGCGCAACTGTACAAAGAATAGACTCAGAGAATTAGGCTGTGGAAGGAGCAGCAGGGACGAGCCAGATGCTGTGAGTGGCTAAATACACGGGGACACAGCCAACAGTCCAGGCATGGCGTTGGCCCCGGATCTCCACGAACTACCCAGGTGGGGACTGCTGCAACACTCACAGTGATCAGAACTCCCCCCCCCCATACCATCCCAAAGATGGAGCAGTGAGCAACGGTGCAAAGGAGAGAAGAGCACAGGCATGAATCCAGCTTCTTGACGGAAGGAAGAGAAGAAATACTGGAAACTCGAACACAAACTCGGAGAGGGGAACCTGCGCGCACTGGGAACGGTGGCTGCCACCTTTACCGCCAACCCCTCCCACAAACTTCCTGCTAGCTACGCAGACCATCAATGTCCGATTGCGCCCCCAGCCATCAGAACGGCAACAGGCCGAGCTGCAGGGAACTGTAAGTCGGGCTACGCGCACCTCGGGTGCAGGGTGCGGACTCACAAAACAAAGGATAGACTCAGCCATCTGCCCTGCTAGAGCCGAGACAGGGCCAGAAGGGTGGAGGAACCCAGTGCTCACAGGGTATCTGGAAAGGCCTGGCTTTTAGACTGCTAAAGCAAAAAGCAGAGACAGAGACGCAGGCAGACCCAGTGGAGAACCCAGAGACATAAACTAGCAGTGGGCAATTCTCTGCCTGCACTGACAGAGCAAATTAAAATAAATAAATAAATAAATAAATAAATAAATAAATAAATAATGCCAAAGACACACGTGAAAACTTAAGCTCGGTGCTTACGAACTAGCAGAGCTTTGGTTTCACTGTTTGCTATTTGTAGATTTGGGGTTTTTTTTTTTATCTTTTTTTTTTTTGATTTTGGTTTTTGGTTTTGTTTTGTTTTGTTTTGTTTTTCATTCTCCTTTGGTGTTAAGTTTTAAATTTGATCTGTCTAAACTGTGTTATTGCTTTGATTTGTTTATGTTTGCTTGGATGAATACTTGCTTTATCTCTTGCTTAGGTCATTGAACCCCCTCCTTACCCCTTTTACAAGCCCCCCCATATTCCTCTCTGCTACACTTTATCTCCTCTC
>PVLC010005789.1:0-49589 GCA_004027655.1 Graphiurus murinus
GAGGTTTCTAGTGTTTCCTTGAGTAGTTTTGCTAAGCCAGCACTGAATTCAAGGAACTCTGATTTGGGTTGAATAGTTGTTTCCCTCACAATTTCTACCACTTCCTGTGGTAGGTCTTTGCCACACTGAGCCACAGGGGAAACAGATGAGCTAAGGAGCTCTTCTGATGGAGACATTTGGACAGCTAAATAAGGCCCAACTTCAGGAGCCTTATCAGGAACTATAGTGAAGGAATAAACACCCTTCCTGTCTGGAACAAGAGTGTCCATTGTAGCTTCTGTAGTTACTCCCAGAAGATTTTGGGGGCTACCTGCTGTCTCTGCTCCTTCAAGAGATTCTGCTTTTACTTCTCTGGGACCTACTTCCCTCCCAGAAGGGTAATTCAACCAAGCTTCTCTAAGTAGCCTCTTTAATACTGCATTTACATCCTCCAAAGCAGTTTTAGGTGGGAGAATGACTTTCTCTACCATCTCTGAAATTTCCCTTTGAGAAGGCAATGCCCTATCTGGGAGAGCAAGCTGAACATCCCAGGAAAGAGGCATATCTTGTCGAGAGTTGGCCATATCCTCAAAAGAACCTTTGTTGTGAAGACGGGAAGGCTGATCTGGTGAAGAAGAACCTTCTGCAGCCTTCTGAAGCAAGTTCTCTGTGTCAAGCTGGCACTCACCACTTTCAGCTTCTGGGGTGAAAGTTTTATTTCCCCAAGTTTCACTCTCCTCTGGTAAAGGAGCTATCATCTCTTTCTGGTGGGCTGAAATATTGTGATTCTGCTTTATCCCTGTTTCAAAAAAGCTGCCATCTTCAGGCTGGGAGTTGTGTCTAGTGGTCACAGGTTCCAGCTTGGTTTGCGAGGGAAAGTGTAGGGTTCCAGTTGCTTCCTTCAGGAGTTTGTCTAGACTGGCTGACAAAGTGTTCTGTCTGCTCTTTGGAGGCGCTACTGTTTTGTGTACATGTTCTTCAGTGATCTCCTTAGGTCCTTTGGCTGCTTCTTCATTATCCACAAAATCTGCCCTTTGAGGCCATTTCCTATTTTCAGGAACACCTGTTTCAGGCACTTGTTCTTCATGAGCTTTTCTTCCACCAGAAGGCTGGGTTGCTGGTGATGAAGCTTCTAGAAGCAGCTTCTGTAAGCTTTTGTTAAAAGTGTCTTGGTGATCTTTAGACAAAACATGTGTTTTCATTACGGATTCTTGGATCTCTTGATCTGAGCAAACCTTTTCTTTCTTAAACACTGGAGTAACAAACCATTCTGTATTCTTTCTCACATTTTCCTTTGGCGACTCATTTCCTGTTAACTGATGAATGGACTCCATGGGTGGTCTCAATGGAAATGTAGTTTCATCTGGTAGCACCTGGAGTATGCCCTTTGGATTTAATTTCTCCATTTCCTCTCTTGGCATAATGTTTTTTTGGCCTGAAGGCATTACTACTTCATGGGTATTTTTTCCTGATGATTTAATGTCAATGAATTCCTTGTTTTTCTGGCTATTAAAAGGCACAGAATTTGGGGGGTTTGTTGTATTCTTCTTATAATTATCTTTGCTGTTTGGATTAGCTCCTAAGTCCCAAAACTTTCTCAAATTCTCAAACTGAGAGTGATTATAGACCTGTTTTGCATTGGCTTCATCCATTCGTTCTTTTAGGGACATAATCTTAAAGTTGGCATTTGATTCACCAATTAGGTCCTTCTCTGAAGGAGTCTGTATTTCATTCACAATATTTGAGGGATGCTGCTGTGAAGGTAAAGTAATGTCTCTTCTAGAATGCAAATTGTCTTCCACTGGTAATCTTTTAACTGGCTCATTTGTCTTATTCTGAAACGGAGAAGTTTTATCTGATTGGTCAGCTGCAAGATAGTTTTTGGATGGACCTGACATTTGGGGCCTGGTCTCTTTAGGTTTATTTAAAGAATAAACACTGGAGAAATGGGATGCTTGACCATTGTCATCAAGGATCACTCTTTTGGCAGTGACCTTATCATAGTTCCTCTGGTCAGTAGAGAAACTTTCCATGGACATACCCTGTGACTTCGCAGGCTGGTATGCTTTAGCAGAAGATTGTCCCTGGTTACGTGAAGATGTGGGTGCTTTATGAGTTAACTTATCAGCAGCTTTCTCTCCTTCCCAAAAAGATATTCTGTCACTCACTCGTTTGTATTTCTCTCTTTGTACTTGGTTATTGAGAACCGCATTAGCTTCTTGCTGTAGTTGGACCTCAGGCTTCTTCCAGGGAGAATCACTGTTGGCAGCCCCAGGTGGAAACTCACCATTCTCTGTCTCTAAAGAAGCTTTCAGGATAGAAGCATTTCCTTCTTTGCTATTTCTCTCTGCTTTCACATGGTCTTTAAAATGTGATTCTTGGACAATTGTTGAAGGGTTGAAATTCCCTTTTGAGTTTCTTCTATATTTATTAAGACCATGACGCTTGGGTTCCTCTTTACCCAAGCTGCCAATATTCTTAGTGTTGCATGAAACTTGGACTTCTGTATCAGATCCTTTGAGAGCATTGTAGGAGTAGCTACTAGTTGGGAGAGGCACCCCATTTTCTTCTGTGCTTTTTGAGCCTTGGTTGTGGTCCATATTTTCACTCCTTTGACTTAAGGAACCACAGCTTGCAAATGGTTGCAGTATACCTGGACCTTCCTCTGGGGAGCCTTGTTGGGACACATTCATAGAGTTCAGTTTGATAGTCACAACATTATCTTGGCAATTTTCCGAAGTCAACATATCTTCCTCTACCTGGAATGTTGAACCAGATCTCACAGGCTTCAATTTAACTTTGGTGGGTGACAGGGTCTTTGAGTCATTTTCTTTCAGACCGGTGTCATCGGTCACCAAGGCAATCGCAGCCTGTGCTTCTGATTCTGTTTTTCCTTTGGGTTCTATTTCTTGGGGATGTTGAAGGGATGACTTACTGTCATCTGAATGAGAACTCCGGTTAAACCAGTCTAGAACTTTAGATATGGAGTCATCAGTTGCCTTGCTTATCTCAGCGGCATATGTACCAGAGCGTGAGGACGTCTTAGCTTTTAGAGCCGGGAGAAGAGGGGGCTTACCTTGCTGATGGTCTCTAGAACTGCAATCTGGCACCTGAGATGGCTGAGGCTCAACACAATAAGAGAGTTCATCTGCAACACAGAAATGCTTTTCTAAATAAGAAAAAAAAAGAATGCCTACAATGATCTATTATCTAATCACTCATATTATCTATTTAAAAGCATTTATTATTTAATCACTCATTTATTTTTTTTAAAGATACTTTTTATTTGTCCTTTCTATGTCACTCCTGTTTATATCAACATCTGTCAGGGATTGTAAGTCATCCTTATTAAGGTATTCTACCAAAAGTGGTCTATGACAGTTAAAGAGGGCAAATTAGATAGACCCCTGGCAGTAGGAAGTATGGATCTAATTGGGAAATTTCTTTGAAGTCCTTGGCTTATTTTAAAAATTCATGTAAATGTTACATTCTTCTCCATGTTACCTTTTAAATATTAATTTTCTTTTACTCTCAAATCTCCCTGGCACTACAGGAAGATACAACATGCTGAGTCTGTGGCTTACCTTAGCCCTGGCACACTGTCAAAAACCCTTCAGGGGTCTCATACCCAATCTTGCAGAGCGCAGACTTTGATTTCAGGAGTTAGAAAAACAAGTTTCAAGTAAGACTAAACAAATACTTAAATGAAAAATGAAGTATTTGTACTCCTGAGCCTTACTCCTAATATACTGCACCAGAAACTCTGAAGTTAGGGCCCATTCTCCTAGTGATTATTTCACACACGGGCATTTAAAGAACCCTGATCTCCATAGGCCCCTCCATTCTGCCCCATTTTCTTTCTAGTATTTATTAAGTTACAAATTATTTCTGTGAGCCAAATAATCCAAAACAAGGATTGATAGAGAATATGATCTGTACTTGCTACCTGATGCTGGCTGACCAATGGCTAGAAGGCTGAAGAAGGAGACTTTTCTTTCTAAGCCATCAGAAAAGCAGAGTCCTTTCTGAGCCTTAGATGTAAGGCACACACAGCACGTTTGGATGAGAGGACTCAGGCATTTTGTTAAGACTCATTAGATTTAGTTAAGACTGTAGTTCAGGTTCAGATGTTTTAGCATTTTTCTTCTTTAAAATGCTAAGCTATGCGATACATATTCCTAAAAAAATTTGTGAGCTAGATTTTTATGAAGTCAAACATTTCAAATGCACTAAAAATCATGTCAGATAAGACAATTCTATCTTTGATTTTAACCATCAGCCCTAAATGTAAAAACAATAAAGAGGTTGTATAATAATTGACATATAGTAGACATCATTTACCTTCCTTAAGTCTATACTGTACTATTAAATATGTATAAATAATTGTGAAATTCCTGTGAGAAATGTTTAAGAATTCCATGTTTGCTTACTGACTATATAACAATATTTTTACAAAATGTCCATGATATACTGTTAATGAAAAAAGGAGTCTTGGCCATATAAACACAATTTACAAATTATATTCATGCCTAAAATGTTTTGGAAGGCTTCACAACTAAATGCTAGTAATAGTGCCAGATGATGACATCAGAGACTGGATGCTTTTAAAGTTTTAATCGAGTTTCTTCTTCTTAAGTATTTTACAGTAAATGTTCTTGCTTCAAAAATAAAAACAGTTCATTTAAAATTCAGTGCCAGGTGATGTTTTGTTTCCTCAGAAGAATTCTTTTGGGCTTTCCAGTATGGAAATGAATGTGATACTAACTCTCTTAAAACTCAGAGCTAAAGTCAAACCCCTACGATTATTTACACACTTAAAATTTACCTTTTTTTTTTTTTTTTTGTGGTACTGTGGATTGAACCCAGGAACATTTTACCTCTGAGCTACATCCCCAGCCCTATTTTATTTTTTACTTGGAAACAGGGTCTCATTAGGTCATGGAGGGCTTCACTAAATTGCTGAGTGCTGGTCACAAATCTGCGATCCTCCTGTCTCAGCCTCCCAAGTGTAATATTACAGGCATGCGCCATCACACTGGGCACCTTTTCTTTTTAGTCCTAATTTCCTTTTTATGTCCTCCCAGTATGCACTTGTACATATCTTTGTAGAAGGCCAAAAGGGGAAAGAAAAAGCATTAATTAATAAATCTAACATTGTTTATAAGCTTTCTTTGAGACCAGAAGGGTGGTCAGCCAATCAAAATGGGTTTAGCTGATGACATTTTTCCTCCATCTTTTTTTTTTTTTTCTTACTGGGGATTGAACCCAGGAGGTATTCCACCTCTGAGCTACACACACCCCTAGATCTTTTTATTTTGAAACAGGGTCTCACAAGGTTGCTGAGGGTCTCTTTAAATTGCTGAGACTGGGCTTAACCCTTCAATTCTCCTATTTCAGCCTCCTAAATACTGGGATTACAGGCATGCACTACCATGCCTGGCTTTCCTCACAAATTTAGTGGTCAGTGGGGTTTAAAAATTAAAAAGCACAAGTAAGTAATTACAAAATTATAAGATAGTCTGTAAGTTTGTCTTGTAAGCAATGGATTGACCTAAACAAGGTATGTAGGACTGAGTGAAAATGACTAAGGACTAACCTAATACTGAATACTAACAGAGAAAAGCAACTGAGTTAGAAACTTGATTGTTGTGACTGTAAATGTTCCTGTCTGTAAAAAAAATTATAGAATTCTATGCAGACTTATCAAACATGGGAGAAAGCTCACAGCATTCTTCTCCCACTGTTTTTTAATATAAAAATCACAGCCAGAGGTGGTGGTGCATACCTGTAATTCCAGTACTTGGGAAGCTAAGATAGGATCACAGGTCTGAGACTAGCCTCAGCAATATAGCAAGACTCTTAGCAATCTAGTGAGACCCTATTTCAAAACAAAAACATAAAAAGGGCTTGGAGTATAGCTCAGATGTAGAATGTTCTTGGATTCAGTCCCCAGTACCACACACACACAAAAAAAAATACAAAAGAATAAAATAGGGCTGGGGGTGTAGCTCAGAGGTAGAATTCCCCTGGGGTCAATCCCCAGTACCACAAAAAAGCACATACATATATACATACATACATAAAAATGATTTATTATGATTGCTTCATAATTCATATATATACATATATGTGATATACATGTTTTATATATACATATATGAATTATGAAGCAATCCTATAGGTATGAGAAAGTAGTTGGGGGTATCCCCTGAGAGTGGTGAGATCTTCAAGAGCAGGCTAGTTATCAGGCAGGCAGTACTTTCCTAGCCTCTCGACTCATACCAACTGAAGAAAAAGGTCCTTCAGAGCTTTTAAAGTTAAAGAACAAGTGGCTGGAGACCATAAGAGGGTCAAAGTCAAGCTTTTATTTATTTATTTATTTTTTACAGTAACTACTCAAACTCTAATTCCTATCCTTTAAGGTTAGGAAAGTAAAGTTTCTCTTGCAATTACAGGAGAAACCAAATTTGGTAAAATGACAATTAATAAATTTACATGAAGTGGCTAATAATATATTTTCTCTGTGCAAAGGGATTCTTTATCTCTCTATATATATTTTTAACTAAAAATTATCATTTATTTAAATAATTGATATGGTTACATTTTAGGGCTAAACATAATAGACTAGACACTGTACTAACCTGGTTCTTTTACTAATACTGGTGATTGAGGAAAGCCTCCAAAACCATTAGAAGCTATTCGCACTCCCCAGTGGCATCTGTCCACATTCTAGCTAGAATGCTCAGGAGATAAAATTGGTCTTTTACGGGGTTGGCTGGCCTGGCCATCCCAAGCCCAAATGTTTTTATAAACTGCCAGTGACAACTCTTACCAGCAGGATTTTGGGGAAATTCTGGTTCAAGCCTTTTTAATTCTGATGATTCTGCTTGGTGTTCATCAATGGTTAGTGAATTCTCAATGGACTGTGGTCTTGCAGTTAGAATTTCTGAGTGTGGATCAAGCCCATTATTTGGAACAGAACTGGAAGTCCTTAGCTGATGTGTTTCATTTTTTGATGCACTTGGGCTTGAGGCTGACTGAGGAAAAGGTAAAGTCTTTCCATATTGGGAAGGTTTAGGGTCATCCCGAAACTCATCAATGTTCCCTGCACCTTCTGTTTCATTTTTCAGCCTGTCTGATTCTAAAACACTAAATTCTCCAACCTCCTGGCCATGGATTAGCCCAGGGCTCTGTGGAAGTTCATCCTTCACTGCACAGAATCTCACATGCTTTAAGGGCTCCAGTGAGTTTGGGGAAGAGTCATCTTCTAAAGAATGCTCCTTCTCAGAAATTTTCTCCTGGATGGTTAGGCCAGCTGACATGATTTTGCCTTTAGGTTCGAAGCCATGGTTTGAACGAAGAGTCTCTGAGTCTGTACTACTGGAACTGGAGTTGCGCTTGAGTATACCTCTTGGAAACCCCCTCGCATTCAAGGAGTCTGACCTTTGTCTTGGAAAAGACTGGTTGCCATCTTGCTTTAAATCATTCGACTTATAGAGCAATTTTCTAGCTTTGGGGATTGGAGCCTTGACTTGGGATCCATCTGCAGGCCCTTCTGGCACAGTCTGCTTTGACTTCTCTAACTTTTGGCTTGAAATATCTGTGATAGATGGCTCTTCTTTTGACTCTGACTGTTCACCTGAAAATTAAAACATATTAGGTGATATATCAAATGGTAAGCAACTTTACAATTTATAATACTTGTAACAACCTACATTTGGTAAAAAAAAAAAAAAAAAAAAATTAAGATATTAAAGAGAGTAAAGCAGCACAAGTGCAGACCTAATATGAGAAGCCTTTAAAAATCCATGCATTGGAACAGAGAGATTTTTTAGGGCAATGAAACTACTCTGTATGATATCACATTGGTGGATACATGTCATTATATGTTTGTCAAAACCCATAGAGTGGCCATGTGTGGTGGCGCACGCTTATAATCCCAGCATTTAGAAGGCTGAGACCAAAGGATCCGGGTTCGCAGCCAGCCTCAGCTACCTAGTGAGGCACTCTGTAACTTAGTGAGACCCGGTTTCAAAATAAAGAACAAAAAATAGTTCTGGGGATACAGCTCGAAAGTAGAACGCCCCTGAGTTCAATCCCTAGTACTGCAAAAACAAAAAACAAAAAACATAGACTGCACAGTATCAAGAGTGATACCTTCTATAAACTATTAGTTTTGGGTGATGATGATGTACCAAAGTAGCTCATCAGTTATAATACACACACACACACACACACACACACACACACACACACACACACACACATCACTCTGGTGGGGGATATTAATAACAGGGGAAGCTATGCATGTGTGAGGACAGAGTGTACACAGGTATTGTATGTACCTTCTGCTCAATACTGTTGTGAAATGACTGCTCTAAAATTAAAGCCAATTAAAAAACTGATGCACCAACTTAATGGCATTGTAGAGAGTATATATTTAAGATTGTTGTGCTTTATGTACTTTGTGGCATTTTATACTTGATTTTAAAAGTTTTTTTATTATTTATTTATTTTGTGTGGTACTGGGGATTGAGCCCCAGAGCATTCTACCTCTGAGCTACACCCCCAGACCTATTTTTATACTTTATTTTGAAACAGGGTTTTACTAAGTTGTGGAGGGCCTCACTAAGTTGCTGAGGCTGGTCAAGAACCTGTGATCCTCCTGTCTCAGCCTCCCAAGTACTGGGATTACAAGCATGCACCACTACACCTGGCGAACTTTTTTTTTTTTTTTTAAGATTAAAAAGAAAATTTCTCAAAGGAGACATAAAGAAAAACAGAAATTATTTTAAAAATTTATATACTGAAATCAGAAAAGAGAACTCAAATTTTTAAAAAGATAATTGCAATACCAAAAACAAAATGTTTTGTCCAAAAGTTAAAAAAGCAAACAACAGGTGATATATCCAAGAGATGTTCTCTCTTAAAAAGTATTTGATACACTATAAAGTGATCCCAATGGGAAATATACTAATATTAAAATAGGCTAATTGAAACCCCTCGCTCCACTATTCATTTGTTAACTTTCTACCACTTGACTAATCTTTAATGAATTCTTCCTTATAGTTGCTTTGAGGAGATTGAATTATCTAGTATTTCCGCTTAATCGCATATAAGAACAGTAAAATCCAACAAGAGGCAGGCTTAAGTCAATGATTCCACAGACTTGATCAAATGTTCCTGGACAACTGGACTGGTAATTACAGAATACAAGACTGTAACATTGTCAAGTAGCCTTTTCTTCTTTAATTTAAAACAGACAACTGTGCCGGCACATGGTAAGCATCCAACAAATACTGCTAAGTGAAAGACTACATGCCTTTGGTCAAAAAATGTCCCAATTCACTGGCGAGGGAACTCAAGGCATGAAGGTCACATAGCAAGTGGCAGCTCTGAGATTGGAATGTATGAATTTCCAGTGTCTAAAATGTCTAAACAGTGTCTAATGTCCTCTCCCTCCCAGAAGAGACCAAGAGGCATGATAGAATGAGAAGACCATCAGGACTTTTTACTTTCTCTGGAAAGTTATTTTAGTGAAAGGAACTCTGAGAATGTCCCCCTCATCCACAGATAACAAAGATAAAAATATCCAGTTTACGAAAATAATGTTTACCCTCTTTTGAAATCTGAAATAAACCAGCTCTTCCATTTTTTGACTGCTCATTTTCGGGTTGTTGCGATAAGTGATCTTCTGGCAACTTGGAGCTATTAAACGGATTCTTCCTTTGCTAGAGAAAAATATTGTTTATTAAACTCAGTTCAAATGTCATAACAGTAACTCAGTGTTAGCAAATGCTTATTATCTCCAATATTTGATAGTTTATCCAGCCAATCCTATTATCTGGCAAGTTTGGAAAAGAGAACTAGATTAATCAGGCTAGAACAGAATTATCATGCATGCCATACCAAAAATAATAAATGAAGTTGTGTAAAATATATTCAGTGCCAGAGTCCTACAAAGTTAGATTTAAAAAATGGGCATTCAAATAAAAATCCCACATGTTACAGGTAAGAAAATGCAGCACTAGATATATTGAAGACTTAGTCCCAGGTAAGGCAAGCCTGGGTCTTTAATAAAGTCTGAGTTCCAACAGCACTCTTTTTACCACACTATAGAAACAAACCAAGTAATGTTATGTTTGTATGTGAATGTGTCACTACCATTCCCAGTGGTACATACAGGGAGGGAGGGAGGAGGAGGGAAAAACGGAAAAATACCAACAGATGTTGTGTACATTTTGAATCTTATTCACTTTGAATCTCACTATGATGTATAACTGTACTATCTTGGAATACAATTAGAAAACAGTATTTTCATGTACTAAGGCCTTCTTTAGGTTTAATATCTTACCTCTGCAAAATCCTTAATTAAACATGTTATTTAAAAATGTAAAAAAAAAAACTATTAAAAAAAAGAAATGAAATGAAATAGAGTTGTGCTTGACCTTTCCTAAGGATTTAGAAGACACTTCGGTTATCTTAAAATACTTCATAGTCATTGTTACAGTCAACACTAGTGACAGAAAGGGTATCAGTAAAGAGTTTTTTTAATTAACATAAGACTGGCTTTCAATGTTTACTGCCTATAGTTTCATAAATTTGCAATTAATTCCCTTCCAGGAACAGACTTCCTAACAAATTCGGGAAGCTATGATTAAAATTCAGGACTGAAGTCAAACTAAAAGGCCATATTCCATGCCTAAAAGCGGCAGCAACAAAGAGCTTCAGACATTTACTCTCTAGGGCAAGAAATCTGGGTCTTTAGAAAATGAACATAGTATTCATCGACTATCTACCGCAAGAGTGATTTCTTACAGTAAATAGCACAATTATCCCTATCTTATACCCCCCCCCAAAATAGTACTACAAAATTATCCTTATTTCATGGTGCTTTTATAAAATGAGAAAAGTGCCATTCCCCCCAAAAATGACATTTTTGAAGTCTGGGTTGAATCTACCTTAGCTGGAGACATAGTTGGTTTCCTTGGGCTCTCCTGGGACATATCCATCCCTGTGGAAACTGGATTCACCACACTGGGACTGCAAAAGAAACAATAATTCAGAAAACAAAACCTCACCCTTTGAGGAAGGGTAGATTGTGCCTCTTGAACCAAGATCTGCGGTAAGACAGGAGAGGAAGTATGGTGGGAAGGAAGAGGGAGGTGGGACCTACCCGTGACTCAGCGGTGAGGAAAGGCAATGGCAGCACAGGAATGGAAGACCAATATACAGGAGCCCTGAAGCTTTCCTCACAGTACCAGGCACAGAAGAGGCTCAGGATTTAAATCTAAAGAAATGAACTCATTTTGAAATCAGATGCTAAGATCAATGACTGTGCTGCTGAAATAAAGCCCCCAAGAGTTTTGGGGCCAGATTCCAGAAGGCCAGGCCAGAATAGCAGTGTTCTCTAAATCAGGTGAGAAATAACTGGAGAGAGGCTCAGATAAGACAAGTGATTCAGAAAGTAACAGAAAGGACAGCAGATTCGAGATGCTATGCAGGAAGGCTGGTGGGCAATTTACTGGGACCTTTCAACCCAACTATTCAACTTGGCCAGGTGAGTTCTTATTCAAATACAGAGGGATAAAGACAAATACAGCATCCAGAAGATGGTATGCAGGCAGAGGTCTGGAGCTAGCTTAAAGAGTGAAGAGCGATCTCTAGACTCTAATTTTCTGCCCCAGACACAAGGTAGCCCCAGGGTGAAGGGAAAGCAAGAATGAATGCAGAAAAGTGAGTTGAGCAGGCTTGTTCTTGAACAACCACTCCCTTAACTGTGAGTGAGAAGGGCCAAGAGGGTCACCTAGGCCCCACAGCTAGGAACAAGAACCTGCTCAGACTGCCAGGTCCCATGGCCTTGCCTCAGGCACAACAGCAGGAGTCACTATTGGCTGAAACCACTGTACCCTGTTGAACACCAGTCTCAGAGTCCAGAGCTAGGAAAATGCCTTGAAGGCAAAGGTGCTGGCTTTTCCTTACAGGGCAGAGGACCTGCAGGCCTGGGGAAGGAATCAATCTGCTGCCAGGCAATAGAAGCTTGCCCAAGATTAATGTCTCTAAACTTGCAGCCTAGATATTTCTGCAGCTTCATTTCCTTTCCTTACCTCTGTGTTTCAGTTACTGCTTTTGTACAGTTAGTCCCAGAAAAAAAGGGCCGAACTCCTCTGTGTGTGTGTGTGTGTGTGTGTGTGTGTGTGTGTGTGTGTGTGTGTGTGTTACTGAGGATTGAACTCAGGGGCATTCTACCTCTGAGCTACCCCCCCACCCAGACCTATTTTATTTTATTTTGGGGGGGAAGGGATGCTGGAGATTGAACTCAGGGTGCTCCACCTCTGAGCTGCACCACCATTTCTATTTTATTTTGAAACCTGGTCTCACTAAGTTGCAGAGGGCCTCACTAAGTTGCTGTGGTTGGCCACAAACCTGCGATCCTCCTGTCTTAGTTTCCCAAGTAGTGGAATTACAAGCGTGTGCCACCACATCCCACCCTATTTTATTTTAAATTTTGAAGCAGGGTCTCTCTAGGTTGCTGAGAGGCTCACTAAGTTACTGAGGCTGGCCTTGAACCTGCAATCCTCCTGTCTCAGCCTTCCAACTACTGTGATTACAGGTGTGTGCCTCTGTACCTGGCTCAAGGCTGAATTCTTACAGAAGCTATTCTTCCTTGTATAGTCCTCCTAATCAGTCCAGAAAGGAATAATAGAAGATGAGGTAGATGTGTATAAAATACAGCCTGATCACACAGAGTGAGGCAAGAAAGGGGGAAAAAGGGTGGGCGGGAAAGGGTAGGGGACGGAGGAGGATCATACAACGGAGCCAGAATTTGGACAGAAAGACACATTACAGGAGTCCTCTATTCATGTACTAGATGGACACAAACTTGAATTAAGTTATCTAGCAGCAAAAGTGAAAAAAAGAAAGCAAAACCTATTTGTATTGTCCACACAATACAAACAGCCACCAGCTCAGACTGAGAAAGCAGTGACATTCTACGAAGCTGGTGAATGATGTGAGGAACAGCATCCCTATGGTAGATGCTATGCTCAGATTCTCGGGGGATTGAGGATGATCTCCATTAGTAAAGCAGCCACATAATGAGAGGACCTGAGCCCAGTGCTGGTGGTTGGGGTCTCCATGGAGCACACATGTTCTCCTGCCATCTTCCTCTCTTCCCCTTCCCATTCCCCAAGCCCAAAGGATTGGCAGAGCCTCTGCATTCTTCTCTCTCTGCTTCCTGGAAATCCAATTCCTGTGCCTCCAGGTACCAGCATCAAATTCTCATATTGCACATCATGTTGACCCTCCTTCCTAGAGAAGCAGCTGGTCTCTCCCCTACTGGATGCTATCCAGCTATGCATTTCATGTATGTCTACCATGCAACCTCATTGTGTGTGTGTGTGTGTGTGTGTGTGTGTGTGTGTGTGTGTGTGTGTATAATACACACACACATATAATCACTCAGTAAACTGTAAGAGCCCTCAAGAGAATCTTGACCATCTTTATGCACCCTGCACAGAACTACTCAGGTCTATTCAGTCATGTACAGGACTGGTGAGTGACTGAATAGACCAAGGCCATTTGAGTCAGAGCCAGGGGAGACAGAAGCAGACAAGTGGCTGGGTTTATTCTCTTTTTATTTTTAATCAGTGTCGTTTGCCAAACAACAATGAGGCAAATTATTTAGGTATTAAGCAAAATGGTTTTGTTCATGCTATCCCAAAAACAAAATAGAGGAAGAAACAAGAATGTCGGAACACAGGGGCAGATGCTAAAATACCAGTAACCGACAGTATTTAATGGGTTACCTTGTGATTGGAAGAGGGGTAAAAATGGTCTGAGAGTGGGAAACTAGGTTAGCTACAGTTTACAGTCAACTTAGTTGGAAAAAATTAAATCAAGAGACTCATGTCTCAAACTCTATCCAAAAATACAGTTACTTCCTAGAAGCAACTTTGCTTCCCTCAAGGAATACGACAGTGTTTTGCTTGCCTGTCCTTTATCGGGCAACCATCATTGCAGCCATCAGCTTGTACTCAATTGATTCTTGCAACATCTGTGAGGTATGTACCATTCTTCCCATTTTGTTTGTGAGAAAACTCTGGCTTAAAGAGGGTAAGTAACCTGCTTGATATAACAAAATCAGTTTATGGGAGAGCTGGGGATGTGAATCCAGGTGTGTCTGATTCCCAAGTCAACCAGAGTGATGGCTAGGCTGTGCTGCCTCTGGCTTTTATATTATTGAAGCCATAGTTTGTGGCAAAAAGACTGGAGTCAAGTCCTGGTGATACTTCCTTCCCAGTGATTCTCATATCTGCTTCTTCTTTCTCACCTTTACTAACATATTTATTTTTGTCAACTTCTTTCACCTCATATCTGGCTTCCTGAAAGTTCCGGTCCCCCAGTGCATTTGGTGTTCCACCATTAAGCTGGAGTGGTCCTAAACACAATTTGCATCAGGTCCTCTTCTGCTCATTACCCTTCCTTCATCCTCAAAGCTCGTGGAGCGAAGTCTAGAGACCATTCACTATCTACCCCAATATAACTTCCCCCTCCTCCTCTGTTGACCATTCATGCCAAACAAAGTGGTCTATATACTTCCTGTCCTATAACCTCACCTGATCCCACCCTTTCCACTCAACCTATCCTCCAGTCCCCCACTCTGCCTAAATCATCCCTGTCATTTTACAGCCCAGTCCAAATCTCACCTCTTAGATCATCCCAGCTAGGAATGAGTCTCCCTTGTCTCAGTTATCACAGCGTATTTTATTGGTACTTTGGATTAGGAGTTTGTTCCTTGCCTGGCACTATTTCTTATCACGTGGTCACATCTTTATACATAAATGTATTATTTTTCCTAAGAGAATATAGTCTCTTTATAGCCAGATACTGTGTCTTTTGTTTCTTAGAATTCTTCCCAGAGGGTCGTAGACTGTGTCCAGAATATAAAAGATACTCAATACATTCCACATGATGAAGAATTTTAAACTCCAAAGCAAGTAAAATTCCACAACCCATACTTTGTAACTTTGTCCCCTCTGGAACCCTTCAAAAGAGACCTGCAATATTATAAGTGTCACTTAGAATTTGTTTATTTAAGAGATCATTAAAATATTAGTTGATAATACTGTCTATAGAACCAGAAATTCTGCATGTGTTTTTTCTTTCTTTCTTTTTTCCACATATTTTCTGTTGTTTTGATTTCTCTCCCTTGGAACTGAGTTTCTTGGGGGCCGACACTGTGTCTCATCCCCAGGGTCCAACACTGTGTGGGCACTCAATGAAGCTTGAGCAAGTTAACAAACAAATGAAGAAATGGCTTAGGGATGAGTGGGGAAAACAAATTGCCAGGCTTTTCAAGTCAGCATTATTTTTTAAGTAAAACTTACTTGTGGGCAGACACAGTCTTCTAGTGCTGCCAAAGCTCATGCTACAGATTTGTCAGTCGCAAATATTCCCATCTGAGTTTGAGGCATGTTGATATCACAGGGAAACTATTCATAGAACTGATTTGAGTAAATCTGAGATCTAACAGTATTAAATATTCTCTTCAGAGCTGATTCTGTGGGCGAGGTTTCCTAGAAATGCAGTCTTCACATTATTGGATTTGTTTTCAATCCAAGAAAAATATCAAATGCAGTGTCCTGTAGATTGGCTCATCTCTACCCTGCCTTTGGGAGCAAGCTAGGTAGCTTAAGCTAATCTTACTTTTGCTAATCCTTCCGATAGAAGAAGATAGATATATTCAAACAGAAACCTTCCAGGAAAAAGAGTGCTACTGAGGAAAGCAATACTATTTCAGAGCTAAAGATGTGGTTTTAATTGATTGGTTGTCATTTTTTAAAGGGAAAGAGAGAGATTGGTGGTAGAAATGGGTGTCACTAAAGCATGGACAGTAAAGCTAAAACCGACTAAATCAGAGTTATATGGAGATGCACGGTTTTGCTTTCAAGAAAACTTTTAATATTCTCCCATTTTCATAGATAAAAGCCCAGAGGAAATCTTGCTAACACTGTGGAATGAAATATCATAGTTAAAGCTGGGTGTGGTAGCCCACACCTATAATCCCAGTACTTGGGAGGCTGAGAAAGGAGGATCACAGGTTTGAGGACAGCCTCAGCAACATAGACTCTCAGCAACCTAGCAAGACCCTTTTCAAAACAAAAAATTAAAAAGGGGTTGGGGTATAGCTCAGAGGTAGAATGCCCCTGGGTTCAATCCCTGGTATAGAAAGAAAGAAAGGAAGGAAGGTAGGAGGGAGGAAGGAAGAGAAGGAAAGGAAGGGAAAAGAAATACTATAGTGAAGCATTTACACTTATTCTCCCTGAACTCATCGTGGAAACATTCTCTGAAGATAGTTTTGAGTTCTGGGCATTACACACTTCTGCAGCAGCCAAGCTCCCTCCTACCTCTGTGCCTTCTTGAATGCTCTTCTCTCACAGTTTTACCAAGTTGAGAGGACTATCAAATTCTCCTCCTCCATCTTTTTATAATCACCAGTGTGCCTGGTGATAATTCTCAAGTGAGAGATGATTTTTTTCCCCCTGTGGTGCTAGGGATTGAATCCAGAAGCATTCTACCTATGAGCTACACCTCCAGTCCTATTTTATTTTTTATTTAGAAACAGGGTCTCACTAAGTTGCTGAGGGTTTCAATAAGTTGCTGAGGCTGGCTACAAACCTGCCATCCTCCTGTCTCAGCCTCCTACATACTGGTATTACAGGCATGCACCATCACACCCAGCCTGAAGTGAGAATTCTTAATAAAGCAAAGGAATGGAACCTGGATGGTATGAATTCTGTCCTTACCATGTAGCTTTTAAGGTTTTTTTTCTCCCTTCTCTTACTTACTCTCTGGGTCTAAACCACTTAATTTGATCATAGGTTTATTCACTCATTTGTTTATAATGAATCCCCTCACTCATCATTCATTCTTTATTTAGTAATCTACTACCTCATTCATCAAATATTCTCATTCAGTAATCTTTCACTGAGTCACTCTCTCTCTAGTCTTCATTCACTCATTCCACAGAATATTCATCAGGCACTATTCTAAGTGCTAGGAACGGGTCAGTGAGCAAAACAAACAAAATACAGAAGTAAACAAGACATCCTTTTCCTGATAGACCTGAGGAGGGGAACAATCAACACACACACACACACACACACACACACACACACACACACACACAAAAATATGTAGTAAAATTTCAGGAAGTGATGAATACAATGAAGTATGATAAGAGAGAATGAGGTCATTCATTCATTCATACTGAGTACCTACGTGCTAAGACACACTGTTAGTGATTGGGATGCCACAGTGGTGAGCAGGATCCAGGCCCTCAACACAGAGAGAGTGAAATAGTGATACTCAGCCCTGAGAAGTTGGATTTTTGAGCTCGTTGGACAATTTTGACATACAGATCACAGTTGAAAACTTCTCACCAAATAAGCCATATACTCTACATCAATTATTAGTTATTTCTGTGTGCCCTACAAATACCTCAAATTCTTTCTAATTGCATCTTCCACAACTCTTTTATTTGGGGAGGGGGGACTAGGGATTGAACACAGGAGTGTCCAGAGTGCTCTACCACTGAATTATACTCTGAATCTTTTCACTTTTAAAAAAAATTTTGAGACAGGGTGTCACTAAGTGGCCCAGTCTGGCCTTGAACCTTCGATCCTCCTGCCTCAGTTGCTGAGATAACAGGCGTGTGCTACCATGTCCAGTCATATCTCTACAACTCTGCCATATGTGTCTTCCTTCCTCCACTCCCCAAGTTAGGTTCTCCCATCTCCTTCCTAAGCTTCTTCTGTAAAGTCTTGGTTTAACTGTGTGACCCCATCCTATACATAGTTGCCAGAATGGTGACTCTAAAAAGCAAACTGGATCAAAAAGTCATTTGGTGACTCCTTGTGACTTAAGCAAAAGGTCAGGCCTCCTGGCCAATGCTCAAGACTTTTCAGTCTGAATCCAGCTTCATTCCATACACTTGCCCACCACACACACTGTCTCCCCCACAGCAGACCACGGCTGAGCCCTTCCAGACCCCTATGCCATCCTCTCTGCCTGTGCCATCCTCTCCCCATTTCTAACATAACCTTTCCCATCCTTCAAGAATCTCCTCAAATACGTCCAGAAGCTCCCGGACAGCCCTCCCCTCCACACCAGGCAGAGTGTTGCTGTCTCTTCTCCTGAGGCTTTTAAGGCATGGCTATCACACCAATCACAATTTCTGATTACACCTGTCAGCCCCTTCTCCACACAGTGAGTTCCTTAAAGACAGGGACCAGACCTTAGACATCTCTGAATTTCTCACTAACATCATGTATATGATAAATACTCAATAATGTTGACTAACTAAATAAATGACTGAATGAAGAATGAACTAGTATCCCTATAGAATGATTTATTCTATTGGACACTAGCAAGGCATTAAATCAGTTCTTTTAATCAATTGTAAACAAGGATATTTAAATACTTTCTTTCTAGTAAATATCCTAAAAGCAAATCCAGTTCACCTATGGATTAATGGTTCCATCCTTGTCATTAAAATGTATTTATCTTCTCTATCTTCTCTCTATCCTGGTTTTTTTTTTCCACATCTCATTCTTATACTGCCTTCTTTTTTTTTTTTTTTTTCTGGCCGTCCTAACTCTTTTACCTGTGATTCATTTTAGCCAAGAGCACTTCCCTGGCTATTTCTGCTACAACAAAAGTAGTGACTGGCCTCTGATTGATGATTTATGTTACAAGGGCTGCTTTCTTAGTGTGATGTCAGGGCATTGAGATGCCCACCACCACTAACATAATCCTCTTTCCACCCATGAACCTGTCTCCTTTGGTTGAAGACTATGATCTTTATCAGGATGCTTGAAACAAGTTAATTCTTACATCTTTTAAAAACCATCAGAACTGGGAGTCTTAATGGGAAGAGTATGGGAGCCAGGCACCTGAAAGACATCTAATTCCTGTCTGATTGTAATGTCCTCATCTGTGCTGTATAATTGATGATGAAGATTACTTGGACTGTATGTGAGGATAGCACAAATATGTTTGGACTCATGTTTTAGTAAGATTACCATTAAGAAAAGCAAAGAAAATTAAAACTCCATATATTCAGGTTTAAATTATTTTTAAAAATTGAGTACTCTTTGGGGTAGAATTCATATTAGATCCCTTTAGGAGAAAGGGAGATACCACCAGGTAAGTAGGGGATGTGGAATAGGAAAGGGAGACAGAGGAGAAACCAGAAGGAAGAAAGAATTGAAAAGCATGGAACATACTTGAGTAACTATCATTTTTTTCAGAGGCCCAAGATGGCCCATCTGTAGCCATAGACTGAGACAATGTAATCTAGAAGAGGGTTCAGTCCTCAAAGATGTGGTCTTAAAGGGAGAGAAGAGAAAAGAAAGAGGAGAGGGGGGAGGGGAGTGGGAAGGGGGAAGGAGAGAGGGAAGAGAAATAAATAAAAAGGTCAGTCTCTTTCCAGGCTCCCTTAGTCCAAAGAAGCTCTAGCAACAGAGCTATCTAAGGCCCTGATCGATAGAGAGGCTACTAGGATCTCAGTGGTACCCAGAGTATCCAAACTTATTTCTGGAACATATCACCTCAAGTAATAAAGGAGCAGCTTCTCATCCAAGAACAGGCCTACCTCTATAATCAGAAAACACTACACCTCATGTATGGGCAGGCCATATAGAAAGAGCTTCTCACATCTTTATTCTGTCCTCCCCACCTTGACTCAGTCATGCCCTGTGGCTTATTGTGTGTGAATATATATTACTGTGTGTGAATAAGCCACAATATATTCACACACCCATATATTCAACAATTATTTTGGGGGGGGACACAATGTGCTATCAATGGACCAGTGACAGTCCATGAACTGTTTATCACTGGTTCGCAGTAAGTTCAGAAATTGAGAGTATTGAGAACCATTTATTGCAATTTGCTGCGATATCCAAATACAATGATCACTGATCTATTGCGTACCATTTTTTTTCCTGTATTTTGGTTTTATTTTTTTACACAAGGTATCAATCTGTGATGATCAGAAATAAAAACTTAAAAACAAAATGAAAGAAGTCATTCACTATTTAATGACGTGCTGGTCCGGCCAACACTGCCCAAGTGAAAGTCAGTAACCAGGACTAAAACTGTGTTTGGAATTTTCCCTTTGCTGCTCTAAAGGGAAATTTATTCTGTGCTCATAAACCTCTCTGCTTCCTTGTGCTACAGGTGCAAACAAAGGTGAGTTCAGAAAGAATGTGGTCACTGCTGATGCCTGACTACCAGCTGGGTACCCATATCATGTTTTCATTTTTCATGGGTAGGACCTCCCAGAATTGTGCCCATGAGAGAAAGAAGGACCTTGACACTGAGCCTATTAGTAAAACTTCAGAAACTGCAATATTTAGCCACTGTGGCTTCACACTCCCCAACTTCTAACTCTTGGCTAAGAAAATATTGACAGGTATTGAGTCATTCTATTGAAATTCACTTACTTTAAAAGTACAGGCCCAAAATACATTTAACACACCCAGTTCACAAAGGTTAAAGTATAAGCAAGAAACACTACAGGAACTTGATACCAAGTGAAGTAGTCGTTTCTGACATGCATCAAGAAGGAAGTAAAAACTAGCTCCTTCTACAGACCTAAGTGATGCCATATGGTATAGGGTTGGCCTTTAATGGGAAGATTATGTTGGATACATCTGACATCTTTACACTGTATTCATGTAATTACATAATTATAATGTCACCTGGAAATTGCTAATTTTCCTTCTTCCTTAGAAATGCTAAGTGATTCCCACACTTTATTTCATTTAGTTTCACAATATACTGGTCCAGCAAGCAACTCTGTTCTGATTTACAAATAAGACCCAAGAGACTTGTCTGAGGTCACAGAAGGAATGCAGAAAACAATGTAGATGCAATCGTGGAAGTTATATATCAGTCTCAAATTGAGAAAGACTGACAAAATGCCCACCAGTCACGTGGGGGCATGAGGAAAATGACCTCCATCTCCCAAGCCCATCTCCATCTCTCAAGATGAAACAAGTTCCTGGAAGAAGTATGGGAAGTCTAAACCAGATAAGTCTATACAATGAGCGAAGAGTGTCTCTGATGTCCCTCAACCCTTGGTCCTTCTGCCTTTGGCTGGTCATTGTTCTGGTGCTTCTCAGGCCACCGTGCCTGGCTCTGAAAAGCTTCCCTCAGCTCCTTGACAATGAGTCTAAATGACTGTGTTCTTTCTCCCAGGGTTTCTAATATTTTGGGTCTCATCTTTAAGACAGTAAGGTTCATCAATGAGAGGAATTTGAAGGTAGCTGATAAGTGGAGAGACACCAATGGGAAAAGAGTGTTCCTCCTGCCCTTTTCTGGGGTCTCTGAAATGTCTATCAATGTATTTGAGAGTCCATTGTTCCATCTATTAAACCCCTATTATGTGCTGCAGACTGTGTTAAGAATTATACATTCGCTAAGTAAATTCCCAATAATCCTACAAGCAAACTATTGTCAGTCCCACTTTACAGCTGTGTAAATAAAAGTCCAAGAAGTTAAATCAATACTACTGCAATATCATAGTATCAATCAGCAGTTACAATTAGGGTGTTTATCCCTAGCTAACTTGACCTTTACATATAAAATGGAGCATTACACATAGTTCTCCTGGGAAACAGTGGATCCCACCACCTCCGGGAAACAACCAGGAAATGGATAAATAATGGTACCTTAATTGAGTCAGTATTCCTTTATCCATGTTCATAACTACTCATATTTGACTTTGAAATATCTATTGGTAGCAATATTATATGCCCTTCTCTTCACCTGTGAACTATTTAGAAATATTTCTGTTCCCCAGGTGCCTCAGCCTTGCACTCTGACTCAGTGGCTGTCCCACCAGCAAATCCATCAGCTTCATCCCAGTTAGAGGCTTTGAACTAAACTGTCTTCACTGAAAAGCTAGAGACATCATGCAACTGTCCCTCCTGCCAAAGGATAGCAACTGTATTCTAAAGGAATAGACACAAATGGGAAGATTCTTAAATACTTAAAAGAAAATTATCATGGCTCAAAAGACTGTGGCGACAAATCCCTGTAACTGGCTATTTCTTACAAATGATGTACAAATGTGCATTTTAATTGAACAGTTGAAAACATGTATGGAAAACAACAAGGAAAAATCAAAACTGAAATATTGAGAAAGATCTACATCTTTAAGAGCTATTCTACATATATACCATAGGCTTTTGGGTATATATTATTATTCCTATCTTTAGTTAAGAAAATAGACTCAGAAATGTTATTGATCATGACTTGCTCATGATTGAATGGTTAATAAATGGCAAACTTAAGATTTGAATTCATAGCCAGGCATGGTGGCGCACGCTTGTAATCCCAGCATTCGGGAGGCTGAGACCGGAGGATCTGGGTTCGAGGCCAGCCTCAGCTACCTAGTGAAGCATTCCGCAACTTAGTGAGACCTGGTTTCGAAATAAAGAGTAAAAAATAGGGCTGGGGGTGTAGCTCGAAGGTAGAACGCCTCTGAGTTCAATCCCCAGTACCGCAAAAAAAAAAAAAAAAAAGATTTGAATTCATGTGTGTCTGGTTCCTGTACTTGTGATTCTTCCATTGTTACAATCTGGTCATAATTTATCTTTCCCCTGAAATGACTTATTCCCCTATATTCATTTTGGAGTACTTCTTTGTCTTAGAAATCCTTGGTACAAATTTTTTGAAAAAGCTTTTTGGTGGTGCTGAAAGAAATCACCATTTAACATCTTCAGTTTAAGATTTGTTAGAAATTCTGGAAGACAGGTAAGAGTACTACTACTCAGGCTTTGTCCCCACGAGGGTCCAGAATTCTCTAATACATCCCTCCGTTCCCTATGCCTATAACACCAGTACAGCATTTGTACTCATAGCCCACCATTTTGCCCATACTGCACACCAAGCCATGACATCCACAAGTAGCAGCTTACCTTGGGCTCACTGGTGCTACATCTTCTTCTGGCTCCTCTACAACGCCAGCTAGCTCTGGGGGAAGGAAAGCATCTTTGTTGACATTATTCACCCAGCTTTCCTTTGCCCCGATTGCTCTGTCCTTATTCTGCTCAGCTGAAACAGGAAACGATAAAGACAGGAAGGTTATCTCTTACCTCTACAATCTATATTCTCTTATTGGCTCCTATCACTGAGGGCTCAAATCTGAACCCTGGGACTTCCAAGTGTCAAGGAAATCACTGAGTCTCAGGAGCAGAATTACATCTTTGAGAGAAGTCAATAGATTCTCACAGCATTAGCACCTCAAGCAGAGTCTCCTGAGAACATGTGCAGGTAACTCCAGAGACTACTAACTCAACATTCTGACTGCTTCTAGATTAATCTGATCTGAATTGGGGTCAGGACTGAATGTGTATAGCCAGGGAATGCTCAGGGGAGGGGGTACTTATTGAGGTAGAAGCACTATCCTGACCAAGCATTTACTGAAGACCTATCATATGTCCAACATAATGCTTATCTCTGAGATTACAAAGTGGAACAAATGATTCTAGTCTGGAATGTCCCTCTCCACTGCCTCTTGCACCTCCTACCTTCCTAAACTCTATAAATCCAAATTCTACATACTCCCTGATACCCACCTCACATGTCAGATTCTCCATAAAAACCTTGTGATCTTCTTCAGGAAATAGTCTCTTTTTTCTCTCAACACCCAGAACTCTTTATTTCCCTGAACCTCTGGTCATAAGCATCAATTGAGTGATGACTAACTACCAGGAATGGTGATGAGTTCTTTGCCTGTGTTATCCTATGAGTTGGGAACTATTTTCCAAGATGTAAATTAGGAAATTGAGGATCAAAGAGTTCAAGACTGCATAATCAGTAAGTACCAAGAATATTTTATCAGCGTTAAGAAGATGAAGGTGTACTGTGGCTTTCGACTTCCAAATACATTCCAGGGTGGTATCCCTTACAAGTCTGGTCACCCATAAGTCTAGTTTCTTCAAAAGTACTAACCAATACCCTCTACAAGTTCTTAAGTTCTGAGTGGTTGTGAAAAGCAAGAGGGCTACACACAATGCACGGTGTATACTTCCTTGCATACCCTTCCTTGCAAGGAGTGTGGAACTGAGTCTGAAAGATTTGAAATCCCAGCTCTCCCATTTGGCAACAATATTATCATCAGCAAGTTACTTAACTTCTCTGAGCTTTGTCCCATATAGAGTCTAGAGGAAACAACACATACCTTGGAAGTCCACTGCTACAGTTAAAAATAATAGAGTAAATGCCTATTATACATTAGATGCTCAGAAGATATTAGCTATTTTCCTTACTGCATGTAGGCTAGACCTAGACAAGGGTTTATGCTGACTAACCCAGAGTTAGAAAGATGGTACCTGGTAAGTATTTAGTGAACTTAAAATAATTCTAAATAAGCCCTCAAAATATTACTTTTAAAGTCTCTTAAATACTGCACTTAGTTGAGTAAAGAAGTACCAGATATCAAGATCATTCAACAGGGAAGGCTGATCTCTTTCAGTCTTCACCCTTCACCTTACTCAAAAGGTTCTGAATTTCCAGAGTTAAAAGCCAAAGAAGAGGTGGTAAATCCCTTATGAACCTCATGCACATATCTATGCTACTGCAACTCAACATGGTACCTGAAGGGCTTCCCAGGTTCCTCTACACCATACTGGGTACTTGGCCCTGCCCTCATCCATCTGCATCCAAAGCAAGAGGATGCTGACCAAGAAGGCCACACACTACACAAAGCATACCTCCAGGTGATTACCCAAGGCAGATATCAGTAATGATTCTGACACCCTACCCCATGCTTCCTTCCCAGACAAATGCTTGTTGTATGCACAACTCACCTGCCACTTGGAGCCTCTTCTTTCTCATGGATGCTCTGATAATATCTGCACCATGGATCTTGTCTCTGTGCCTTTTTGCCTTGGCTTCATAAAACCATTGGCCGCTCATATTCTTGAGCTGCTGGTCATCTTTAATTTTTTCAGGCAAATGTCTACAAAAGGAAAAGAGTTTTACTTTGCTGAGAGCCCACAGTAAATAAATGAGTTCACTATGACAGTGCATAAAGAAATTTGTAAACATGCAGGCAACTTCTCAATATTCTAGCTGCTGTAAGCTTCCCAGATGACTAACCAATGTTCCCCTTTGACTGAAAAGTCAGAAATGCCAAAGTCAACATTTTTTTTTAATGCAAAGGTTTGACCCATTATCTTCAGGTGATTCTTGAAATTTCTCAAGAGCAGATTCCCTCTCAGTTGCAGTTTCTGTGTCCACTGTTCAAATGCAAATACCCCAGGAAGGAATGATACAGTAAGCTTCCTTAAGCATTATTTCCTTCTCTGTAAAAGGGCGTTACTCTGAGGATTGAGCTAATACATGTAAACAGTCCTCTGCATGTGTCTGGTACCTAATAAACAACCAATGAATAACAGGTAGGGCAGTTATCTGCTCATCACTCTTCTCATTTTGGTGAAATGAGTTTATCAGACACTCTTCTGGAAGCCTGTGAAGGAAGGGGGTATGATGTCTCTGGTGCTTAATGTTAGGGAAATGAAAGCGCACACTATAATCAAGGAAGACCAAATTTGAGAAGGGAGGTGTGCAGGCAAATTTCATTTGTACAGATACTGCTTTTTAGGGTTCCATTATCATCCATACTCACAGAAAAGCTAAAACCTAAAAAAACAGCCAGGTGTTGTGGCGCACACTTGTAACCCTAGTACGTGGGAAGCTGAGACA
This sequence comes from Graphiurus murinus, assembly GCA_004027655.1. Taxonomy (NCBI): domain Eukaryota; kingdom Metazoa; phylum Chordata; class Mammalia; order Rodentia; family Gliridae; genus Graphiurus; species Graphiurus murinus. The sequence continues at coordinate 25,762 of PVLC010005789.1, forward strand.
GGTGGATCATAGGTTCATGGCCAGCCTCAGAAACTTAGTGAGGCTCTCTCACAACTTATTGAGATCCTGTTTCAAAATAAAAGAAGAATAAAATAGGGCTGGGGGTATAGCTTAGAGGTAGAATGCCCCTGGGTTCCATTCCCCAGTACCCAAAAAGGCAAAAAATAAAATCTAAAAAACAAACTAAATACTGACCTCATAAAACGTCTCCAATTTATACTGATTGGAAAAGTATTGCTCTAGTTGACAAGTCTTTTAATCTCTGTTTCTATCTCAACAACATAAGAATCACAAATCTTTATCTCAATAAAGTAAGAAACACAAATTTTTTTTTTACTCATAGAAATGTACTTAAAGTGGGATAAAAGCCTTAAGGAAGGTAAATTCTTGAAAGATAATATGCTACACAAGCCCAAGGGGGTTTTATTATCATCATTCAAATTCATATGCACCCTTCCTAAAGTAGCAAATCTGATTGTTTTAGCCAGATAATGTGCATGGGCCAAGGTGGCATCAGGGCTGGTGTGAGGGTTGCATAGGCATACCTGGGAGTAGGGAAGACAGGATTGGGGAAGGAGCTACCTGGAGAATGTCCATCTATACAAAGTAAACTGGTAGAATTTCCTTTCCTCTTCCAGTTACCTAGAAAAAAGTGGCTCTACCCCAAACACATTCAATCACAATCCTTGGCCATGCATTGCCATGACAGAGCATTTCTAGATCCTAACAGGGACAGCACTATCACTTTATGGTATTGAGTCACCAAAGAGATCATGGTTCTTAGTAAATGTTCTAGTGGTTTCTCCTTGCCCAAGGCTTTTAGCAGAGCAGACAATCCCTGCTGGATTGCTGGCAAAGCATTTGATTTCTCCTCCCAAAAGGTCCAAGTTTGCATTCTACTCCAGAGGAGGAAAGTGCTTCTGCCTCTCCTGGGTCAGACAGGGCTCCTGGGGGAAGGGCCTGACTTCAATATATCTTTGCTGAGTGTCTAGAAAACAGTGAATATTTATTCTGTGCTTGCAGAATAAAGGAATGTTATAGGAGGCCCTGGCCATATGACTTCAGGTTACCTTTTCAGATTCACTCATCGGCACTTACTTCTGTACTCCACTTGCTGGCATACTTGACTTCCTACTGTCCTCAAAACTGTTTTTTGTGACCTCTGTAGATGCTAGAGGCAGAAAGCTATGGTAGAAAGACGATGGGTTTTGAAGGCTCCCTAAATTAGATCCAAATTCTAGTTCTGATTCTTCTTAGATGTGACTTGGGTATGTTATGGAACCTTTCTAAGCTTTGGTCTCCTTGCTTGTAATGATAGGGAAAATCAAGACCTACCTGGAAGGACTTCTGGGATACCTAATCCCGATGTTTACCTAAAAGTACTTAACAGTACCTGGATCTTGGAAAGAGGCCAAGGAATCTGAAGGCTCTCAGAAGCTTTCCCTTGCTTCTCTGTCCAGCATGCTGATCCTCAGCCTTCACATCGAGTACCCCGAGGGCACACTTTGCCCTTTTCCAAGCTCCCAGGGCACCTGCCCCCACTCAGCACTGACCACACTGTGTCCCAATGATCTATTTGCACATCTATTTCACCCAATGATCAGTGGACTCTACAAACTCCTTGAAGACACGGATTACATCTTAATCATGTTTGTAAGCCAGGCACACAGCACAGAGCCTGGCACAGAGCTGATACCCAGAAACTATTTATTGAGTGAATAACTCAGTGAACAAATAAATGCTCAGCAGCCACCCCAGCCTGAGTCAGGGAAGAGATAATGAAGATCCTATCACTGCTGAGGTTCAGTGAACCACACCCCATAGCCATGGTAGGTCAATTGAAAAGGCAGGACATGCTCCTTTCTCCTCAGAAGGGGAAAAAAGGCATGAAATATGGCACCTATTAGCATTCTTTCTTTTTTTCCTATTAGCATTCTTGATGGAGACCACAACCCTTGGTAGCATAACAACTCCCAATTTCTTTTCATGAGGTCATTTATTTTTGTTCAACTGAAAGGCACTCTGTAGGGACCCCTGTGCAACTCTAGATGTGCTCTCACCTAAATGCCTGCCCACCTCTGATCAGCGCACAATACACACGGATTGTAAGAGTCAGACCCACAGAAGTACATGGCCGCCTGAAAAGGCTGGGAGCCATTATATTACAGAAAGAGTTCTGGCTCATTTTTTGTCTGTGCTGTTGTTGTTTGTTTGTAGTACTGAGGAATGAAACATGGGGCATTCTACCTCAAGCTACACCCCTAATCTTTTTTTTAATTTTGAAATAGGATCTTGGTGAATTGCTCAGGCTGTCCTTGAGTCTATGATCCTCTTGTCTCAGCCTCCTAAGTATCGGGATTACAGGTGTGTGCCACCGTATCTGGCTTCCTTTGTTTTAAGTAGGCAAAAGAATGAGAATTCTTTTTTAAAGTAATAAGTGCTACATACATATTTCCTAACATGACTATCACTGCCAGGATTAATAACCACTTCATTTTTCTATCTTAGTTGCTTATAATGTTTTGTAGATGACTTTCTATATGTGAGGTCAAAGACCAAGTTTTGTAAAGATGTAGATCACTGAAAAATTCTACTATGATGCCATTAAAATCTCTTTACTAGCCCACATCAATCTCTCTTTTTTCCTGAACTATAATCTCACCAACCAAATTAGCATTGGATTTCCTAATTGTACTATGTAGTTGATGTGGGCAAAGGGTAAATTTCTTGGGACTGACACTTATCATCCTCTCTACCCATCCAAACTGTGTTTAGTAGAGAGCTGAGCATAGAGAAGATACTCAACCAATGCCTGTGGGCAGGTGGGGAGGAGCAGAAGCAGAAGAGTACCCAGCCCAGAAAGGACACTGTCCTGCCAGCCTTCCAGGCTAAACATCCCATCATTCTTCTATTCATTCCCCCATTCCTTCCATTAACGTGTACATGGTTCTGCTTGTACTGAACCACATGCTTGACACTTAACATGCATCACAGTGCTTGATCCTTACAATTTCAGTATGATAAACAATGACTTTAGATGATTGCAAAAGTTGCCCATTTTATCTCCTATGTAGGCTGAAGGCCATATCTAAACCTGTCAGGTTATTTGTTTATCCAATTATTCATTCATTAATTCCCTCTCACATTCTAGGTAGATTCTTAGAGCTGTGCATAAAAATTCAATCTATATCCCTAACTGCCAACATCAACTCTTTCAGGTACACAGATGAGAGGACTTAGAGGAAAGCCAGAAGAGCGGTGGTCCCTCCTCCCAGCCTTCAACACCTTCCCCCAGCCCAATCCCTTTCTCCCTGTGTTCCTCAAGCACATCCCAGCTTCTGGATTCTCAATATGATCAAGCAAAGGCCTGACATCATAGGCTGGATCTGGTCGATATTATCTAGTCAGCCTCGAATGGGAAGATTCAGCAGGCTGGCCAGAGAGATGACTGGCCATTCTCCAGACTTCATTGTTGATTAATCCCTCAGTATATTCTCAGCAAGATGGTTAGATTGTATGATTTAAAAGTACTCATAGATATTTGTGAAAGCTGCCAGGCGTGGTGGCACACGCTTGTAATCCCAGCATTTGGGAGGCTGAGACCGGAGGACCCAGGTTCACCGCCAGCCTCAGCTACCTAGTGAGGCCCTCTGCAACTTAGTGAGACCCTGTTTCAAAATAAAGAATAAAAAATAGGGGCTGGGGATATAGCTCGGAGGTATAATGCCCCTGAGTTCAATCCCCAGTGCCACAAAAAAAAAAAAAAGGACGTGAAAGCTGGAAGAAACCTTAGTCTCAAATGGCCTCACTTTCTAGATGAAAGTATTCAGGACAGAAAAGTTAAAAGACTTGCCCCAGGCCACACAGAGTTGGGACCGGAAGCCAGCCTGACTCACAGCTAACACTCTTTCCACTACCCCATCCTGCCTCAGAGAGCCAAGCACGGCTTTGGTTTCCAAGATAGCTATCACACTTCACCCTTTCTACCACAGGACTCGACCTTTGATGGAGGATCTAGAAACCAACACAACTGAAAACAAACTGCAAATGTTTCCTACAGTGAAAAATTATAGAAATGTATCTCTTAGATTGTGGACCCATGGGAGATCTTCCTCCTCCCCAGGTCTGCTGAGGGGCGGCATGGTATGTAAAAACACACAGGTCAGGGCAAGGCTCTAATCCTGCAGGGTACCTTCCTTCTCCTACCCGATTTCCTTCCCTGTTCATGGAGTCAGCCACACTGTTCTGAGGATGAGAGGAGAAAATGTATGTGAAGCTCCATGTACAATGCAGGCCCTTGATAAATGTGGTTCCATTCCCCATTGCTTTGACAGAAAACACTACCAGAGGTCCTGGAAGTCAGTTCTTCAATGACAACTGCCTTCATTTAAAAGAAACCAAGGCTTAAGGAGGCAGCTGAGAGTCATAAGATGTGGTGGCGGTTGAGATGTTATCTACTGTAAAAAACGCCCCTCGCCATAGATGTGGTAGTGCGTATATGGGGGTGGGGGCATGGGTCTGGTGTGGTGTGCAGACCCGTGTGGCAGTTTCCTGCTGGCAGTGCACAGGAAACACTACCTCTAGAGTGTGTGATTTTCAAACCATAAAAGACTAAAATTATATATGTGCATGTATGGTAGTGTTTCCTTAAAAGGTGGTGTGGCAGGGTAGAAAAGGGAGAGAGACAGACGGAGAAAGACGGCAAGGGTGGGAGAGAGAAAAAAAATATCTATCTTGATATATGCTTCCGTGCTGACCTGTGAAATGTCTCCACCCAACAGCTAGGGGCCCAAATGGATAATAATGGATAAATATGTAATAATAAAACAGCACTTGTGGCTGCCAGTACAGAGGCAGCATGAAAAACAGTTGTGGTGGCAACAGTGACCTGGAACTGTTATCTTCTTATCTGCAGCCCAGAGACACCTCAGAGGTGTCGAAGTATATATTCTACCACTAACAGGTAGAATGATTTAGGAACTAGACATTGTCCCTGTATGACACTTGTTTTTCTCATCTATGAAATCAGGATGGGAGGCAGCATACATTATCTCCACAGTGTCTTAAGTATGCTTGGATGTGAACAATTCAGAGCACTGGATGCATCAGGGATAGTAAACAGGTTTCAGTCTGAATGATAAACCTCTCTAAAGCACCAGTAAACAGGGTCCTAAAGCAGTGTCTGAGCTTGTGAGCAACAGTGCTATAATCATCAGTGAGGGCCTCGTGGCTCCAGGAAGATCAGATTCTCAACCTCATGAACAATTTGCATTTGAAAGAACAGTCTGAGTTTTAGTGGCAGGTTTGCCTTTCTAATGATGTTTTGCTAGGCTAATATTATAATTATATAATTAGTGTTTCTAAACCACAAACCAACTAGAAGGGTCACTGGGGCACTGTAAAATTATGTTAGGAAAACAAAATTTAGATTTTAAGTTTGTAATTGATAACCTATTAAATGGATGAGGCCATTAGATGGTAAACCCCTTGAGGGCTGAGATCATGTTTTCAATCATCCTGGAATTCCTTTCACATCACTGTCTAGAGTAGACACTTATTTCACTGCATTAAATAATTGAACTTTAGGAATCATTCTTTGCTAAGGAGTCAGACTATTAACCAGAGTTTTCTATGCTTTTTTAGGGTAATAGTGGAGGTGCAAGTAAGATATTCAAATGTACCCATCACCTACAACATGCCAAGAAGATTAAAAATTATTTTACTTAATCCTGACTTTACTCTTTTTAATTTGGTTTTATGGTCATTCCCGCTCTGAGTTGAGGCTCAGTGGGGTTAAGTAACATGCCCAATGAACCACTGCAGACTAGTGGTGGAGATGGGATTTAACGTCAACGTCCATGCGGGTGAGTTCTTTCCGTGGGCCATGATTTAACTCTTATTACTATTTCTTCATGGAAGAAAAATAGCAATGAGCAGCATTGAGGCAGAGGGAAAAGCACTAAAAAGAGAGTGTTTCCTATCAGGGCTTTGGAGCTGACTAGTTGTGTGGCCCCAGGCAAATAATTTCCCCTCTCTGGTCTTTATTTTCTTGTCTATAAAATGATTGATATGGACCAAAAAATAATCTCCTTTCCAGAGCTATCAAGATATAATTCTGATGGAAGAGGCAAAGAAAGCTAGCTCTAGCTGAGTGATGGAGAAGGAACTGATAAAAGCCTAGAGTAGCTTTTTTTTTTTTTTTTTGCGGTACTGGGGATTGAACTCAGGGGCATTTTACCTCCGAGCTACACCCCCAGCCCTATTTTTTATTCTTTATTTTGAAACTGGGTCTCACGAAGTTGAGGAGTGCCTCACTAGGTAGCTGAGGCTGGCCGCGAACCTGGATCCTCCGGTCTCAGCCTCCCGAATGCTGGGATTACAAGCGTGCGCCACCACGCCCGGCTTAGAGTAGCATTTTTCAGAGACCCAGTTCTGGCCCAGGAACAGAACAGCCTCAGAACCATTCCCACAAGATCCTTCAATGCAAAACCAAAGAGGGGGCAGAACAAGATTCTCCTGTGTGGAGCAGTTCACGGGCTGGGCTCTTGCAGTATCCAGGGGGCCATAGTCTCACGCCCATCTGCTCTATTTGGTGCACACTGTCACTCCCCACAGCCCTAGGACCTTGGACCTGCCCGTGGCCAAGTCCACAAGAGGTGCTTGCTGCCTAATTATAAAGTTCCCCAGAAAATTGGTGGTACGCAGGGCTAAACTTAGACCAGAAATATATATATGACCATACACACACACACACACACACACACACACACACACACACACACACACACACACATATATGTGTGTATATGCATACACACACACACACATAAAACTACCCCAAGCCTTCTTCCTACCATTTATTTACAGAAGCAAACAAGATAGAAAACAACAAGGCTGCACCCTTGGCAGTTGCTGGAGCATCCTCAGAAACAGCAGACTAAAGAAGAGTCTGTAAAACCAGAACAGCCAAGGGAGTCACAGCACTTTGCTGTGGCCGTAGACTCACTGGTGCTTTATTCCTAAGTGAGTAGAACAGTCCTGCCTTGGCAATCTCAGGGCTTCTGTGAGAAACTTAAGAAGATAGTGTTCATGGAAGGGCTTTATAAGCTGTGAAACAGTAAAGCAATAATGCTACCAAGAGGCTGTGATGGTGACTAGTGTCAATCCTCTGTCCCTTCTGGGGAAACTGCTCACGACACACCATTTACTAGGAATGGGGGGCACTGCTGGTGACTGGTAGGGAAGAACATGATCCCACCACAACAGTCACCCCCTTCTCCACTGCCAGGTCCCAGGATGACCTGTCCGTGGAGATGGAGTAATGGATGAAGACCGAGATTCGACTGGCTTCTGACACCCACTGGTTGTGTGATCTTGGGCAAGTCACCTGACTTGTTTCAAAGTCAACTTCCTCACATATCAAATGGGATAATTATGTCCTACCCTACCTCCCAACTGCTCAGGAGTGTATGAGTTCATTAGAAATAATGGGCATGTTAAGTCCTTTGTAACTTGTAAGCACTATCTATATACTGGTTACTATCAGTAGCCATAATCAGATATTCTGCAATTCTTAAAGTAAAGTAAATTTTAGCATTCTCTCTTAAAAAGCATTCATATTCAATTAGGGTCAAAATATGGGAAAAGGAGGCTGGGATGTAGCTCAGTGGTAAAGAGCTTACCTTGCAAATGCAATACTCTGGGTTTGATCCTTAGTAGGAGGGGGGAAAAAAGGCAAGGAGGGGCAGAGAATAGTGCAAATAGATCCATAAATGTGGCTTAAAATACCCTTTGTGTTCCAGAAAGTAAGAACTTGGCTTATGCTTCTTTTGGTTAACTCCTGGGATGGGGACCATACAGCTAATACATTTAACTTAGATTCAGGAAATCTTTCACTGCTTTTGGAAGCCTAAGATTACATCGGCAATAAAAGGCAGGGCCTGGACTAAGCCCAATTATTCAGCAGCCTGGTCCAGGGCTCTTTCTACCACAAAGGTGAGAGAAAGCGGTAAGAATGTGGACATGGAACATTTGGGTTCCACCCAACAAGGATAGTGTGTCAGAGTTGCCACTCTTTATGGGACTCAAGTCAAATGAAAAATCTACTCAGTCAGGGAGTAGTTTTAATGTTGCTGTTAAAACCAATTCCAACATCTCTGGAGGTATGCAGAAATTTGAGCTACCTCTGAATGTATTTTCTTTTAGAAATAAAAAAAACTAACTTAGTTTATAATTCAGTTTTAAAAAGTAGATATAAAAATGTACATACATATACAGATCTAGATATACATATATAGACATATTTGTATATATTTCATTTTAACTTAGTGTTTTAAAATTAAAGGAGTATAGATTTTTGTTCTGTTTTGCATTTTTGAGATGGGGGTCTTACTGGGTTGCCCAAGTTGACTTCAATTCATGGGCTCAAGCAATCCTCCTATACCCTGCCTCCCAAATAGCTGAGACTAAAGGCACATGCCTCCAAGCCTGGCTTGAGTTTTTAATCAAGATCCTATTTCTGACAGGAATCCAATGGGGTAAATTAAGAGACACCAGGAGGAAAAGTTCTGTGCAGGAAGTAAACCTAAAATTGGAACCCATAAGTTTAGGCTCCAAGTCAGAACTACCACTTATGGTTGAAAACAAAACAAAGAACGCCTCCTTCCTTCCCTCATGCCTGAGGACTCCACTGACCTCTTACCTGACTCGTTCCTCCTCTGCCCTCTTCAGGGCAGCATCTCGCTGTAGAACCTTCATAATGGCTTCTTGTTCCTCATCTGTCAGGAAGCTTAAGTCAATCATTTTGAAAAGTGAGCCCCAAAATAATAGCAACAAATGTGGCTTAAAATTCTCAAGGCTGAACAGCTAAGACTACAACCACAAAGATTAAATAACGCAAAAATGAAGGGAAATAATATCTTGTTGAGTTCTGTGGCAAAAGTCTTCTCTGAGCTCAGCAAAAGCTTTGGGTGGCTGAGAGCAAAATCCTAAGTGTCCTTTCCCATGAGGAGGTAGTGGTCTATGGGATGATGTGGAGAAAAGGCTCTCGGGATGCTGCATTCCTTGCCTGTGTCTTCAGCAGCATCTCTAGCATGCTCCGACTCTGGACCAGTCTCAGATGCAGTCTATTCTCTCTCCTCCCTGGTGATCAACTCAATGAGAAGCAGCAACACTGGAGCATTCGTGACCTACGGAATCATAAAACAGCAACCAGAGAGTGAGAGGCAGTTCTTATAAACATTGCTCAGTACTATAAGATTTTAAAATGACCATACAAGATGGTCTCTGAGATGAGGGAAACCAGTTCTGCCAGCTTTCTGAGCACATGGTAAATAGGTCAGGAAACATACTTCAACCCAGTTCCAGATTGCCAAGATGGAGAGCACACAAAAATGCCTGTCAATGTTTAACGACCCACCCAAGAAAAGGATGGTTGCAAAAAGGAACTGGCTCTCTCTCTACAAATCCTGGCTAAAAGGTCAGTAAGAGCAGGTAGATGGGATACCAGTTGTCAAGTGATTCTGAGTAAGAAACTAGAAATAAAAAATTTAAATGCTCACCTGTTCACAAGTAGAGCTATTCCACTGATATAAATATGAACTCTGTAACAAAAGGAGAACTAGTCTTAGGTAGAGGTAGTCAACAGAAGAGCAGAATTGCTATTATTCACCCAGTTGTACCTTTAACCTTGGCTGGGCCTGGGGGAACCTACCAAGCTTGTTTCCCTTCATTTCTGAACACTTACTGCTATGTATCTATAAACTGGGAGAAAGGAAGAGAGAGAATTTCAAAACATCCCTCCACCCCCTCCAAAGCAAGCATTTTAGCAATACACGTGGGAATCCTACTTTCTTTGAGACATCTTAAACACATGTGAAATGAGAACTAAAGAATGCCATGGCCAGAGGGGACTTTAGAGATTATCTACTCTAGAGTCTGGGTCCTTTTAACAGGTATCCTGCTGCAAATGTAGTAGATACTCAAAACCATGTGTTTCATAAATTTAAAAGCAGCTTCACTTAAGAATTTAAGAACATGTATGTTATTGAGTGAAGTTTGTGAATAAATTCCTTGCAAAACAGAACTTCTGGGAAGTATTCCCTCTACCACTTGCTAGCTGTAAGCCATTAGCCAAGTTACCTACCACTCTGAGGCTCACCTTCCTCATTCTGTACTTACCATTTGGATGGCCTTATATATTTTAAAGATTAAATACAATAATGAATGTAAAACAGAACATGTCTTGCATCCTGTACCAAAACTAGCTACTAAAAGTACATTCTAGCTTCCTGAGTTCACACTTTTTTTAACTTGTTAAATAAGGCTATACTTGATTATGTATTTCGCTTATTTCTTTTGTGTTATATCTCTTTCTGACCTCGCCCAAGAAGTTTGAACTTTATGGACAGGTACTCTTATGACTTTGTTTTATTTTCCTATAGCTTTCATATATTGCCCAAAGTGACTATATATATATATATATATATATATGGTGTGTGTGTGTGGTATGTGTGTGGTACTGGGGATGGACTCAGGGGCATTCTACCTCCGAGCTATACCCCAGCCCTATTTTTTATTCTTTATTTTGAAACAGGGTCTCACTAAGTTGTGGAGGGCCTCACTAGGTAGCTGAGGCTGGCCGAGAACCCGGATCCTCCGGTCTCAGCCTCCCAAATGCTGGGATTACAAGCATGCGCCACCACACTCGGCTTAAATAAATATTAACAATCTTTTAAAAAAATTTGCACATACTTACATGTTATTGCCTGCTTGTTTATCTTGAAAATTACCCATTTTTTAGGACAGATCAAAATTACTACCTCCTGGAAGCCTTCCCTAACTTTTAGAGCCAGTTAAATGCTATGATAAATTAAATGATTGTTCCTAACTCTTCACTCCCTCCTTGTAACAGAAATGAAACTGACCTACCTAAAGCAGGACCACCCTGGCTGACCTATGGATATGAAATCAAAAAATAATTTTTTTTTCATGTGGGCACTCAATACTACATAAAGAACTTTTAAAACTTAACAAAAAAAATCAGATAAAAATGGGCAACTGAAACTAATAGACACCTCTCAAAAGAAGAAATAAAGATGGCCAATAAATATATGGAAAAATGTTCCACATCATTAGCAATCATGGAAATGCAAATAAAAACTACCCTGAGATTCCATATAACTTGTTAGAATAGCAATCATCAAGACTACAAATGATAATAAATGTCGGTGAAGATGCGGGGAAATAGGAACTTTTATTCACTCTTGATGGGACTGCAAATTAGTGCAACCACTATGGAGATCAGTATGGAGGTTCCTCAAAAGACTAGGAATGGAGCCATCATTGAACCAGTTATACCACTTCTCAATATCTTTCCAAAAGAACTAATCAGAATGCTATAGTGATCCATGCACATCCATGTTTGTAGCAGCATAATTCACAATAGCCAAATTATAAGACCAACCTAGGTGTTCATCAACAGATGAATGGATAATGTAAATGTGATATATACACACACAACACAACTTTACTCGGCCATAAAGAAGAACAAACTTGTGTCATTTGCAGGAAAATGGATGGAATTAGGGAATATTATGCTAAGTGATATCAGCCAGTTGCAGAAAGTCAAGGGTCAAATGTTTTCTCTCATATGTGGAAGCTAAAGAGAAAATAGGAAACAAAAAGTACTTTGGATAAATGAGGACAGAGACCAGTCAAGTAGTCGAAGGTGATAGGGGGAGGAAGATGAAGAGGGGGAAAAGGAGAGATGATAAAGGAAACAGCTCAAATAATGCTATGTCTACATGTGAAACTATCACTACCAATTTCACTAATATGTATGGGGAGGGATGGGTAGTGATATAGTGATGTAGGAGGGAAAAACACTGAAGTGCTATGTGCATGTATGCCTATATCACTTTGAATATCACTATAATGCATATAATTATAATGCATTATAATTTTTAAAGGGAAATAAATTTGTAGCAGGAACCTGACTGATAGAAAAGCCTTCTCTTCCATGTACATTATTTCCATACTGAAATTGTCTGCTCTCAGTTCTTCCTACTTGATTGTGAGTCTCTGAATGTGAAAAAATAAATGAGTAAATGAACAAATGAACCTAATCCAAATATGTGACATTGTCAGGACATCTCAATTCTTTTTTTCCTGCACAGTAACTTCCTCAGAGCTGGAAGGCTGGTGAGGAAATGGATTTAGGCCACATTCTGTTTCCCCTGTGAGGCCTTATGCTCCCATCTGGTTCAATAGGAGACTGTTTTTAAGTTCAAGGAGTAGAGACAGGAAGAAAGCAAAGGAGAAAAACAACTTCAGTGGCCGAGCAGTGGTGACTAGAAGTGTTGCTGAAGGGGAAATGCTGGTTTCCACACCTTCAAGTAGAACCACACGCTAACCAGCTCTTCTGTGTCAAAACGTCTAAGGGTTAAAAGCTCTTCCTTAAGAAGGGTGTTCACAAGGCAAAGGGCAAAGGAATGAAAGGCTAGAGAGCCCTCAGGGGGAAACCAGTACTCTTCCAAACCAGGTCTCTCCCAACTTCCACAGTTCTGGATGACAGCTAGTGCCAAGTGAATATAGCATTCATTCATTTGAAAAAATTGAGAGTCTGGCATTAGTCTTTGCACTGCAAATACATGAATCATACAGGAAAAAAAAAAAAAAACTTTCTGCCTCTGTGGCACTCACACGTTACTGGGAAGGGTATACGATGATCAAACTAAATAATAAATTTCTTTTTTTAATTTGAAAAAATCTAAATGATTATGTGCCATGTTGGAAGGTGATAAGAACTATGGAAGAAAACGAAGCTGGGAAGGGAGGAGAGGAATCACAGGGAGAGTGGGCAGAACTGGAGTTGTAGAATAGTCCAGGGAGGTCTCATTGAGGAAGTGACATTTGAACAGCAACATGAGGAATGTGAGGAAACAAGCCATGCAGATATAGGGTCCTGGGGTGGAGTGTGTCTGGCTATTCAAGAAACTGCATGGAGGCTGGTGCTGGTACAGCTGTGTGCACCAGGACAGGAAGAGAGGTGGTCAGAGAGGAAGTGGGTCAGACTGCACTGGGGGTTGTAAGGACTGTACGTGTTCTGGCTTTTTCTCTGAGATGTGGCAGTACTAATGAAAGGCAGAAAAAGAAAAGGGAATGAACATTTACTGGGTACCTCCTACATGCCTGGCACGTTACATGGATCACCTCATAGAATTCTCTTAAAGATGCTCTTTGGGAAGTTTTGTATTGTTTGGTACTGGGGATTGAACTCAAGGGCCTTCTACCACCAAGCTATACCCCCAGCCCTATTTTTTTTTTTTTTTACTCTTTATTTTGAAACAGGGTCTCACTAAGTTGCGGAGGGCCTCAGTAGGTAGCTGAGGCTGGCTGCGAACCCAGATCCTCTGGTCTCAGCCTCCCAAATGCTAAGACTACAAGCGTGTGCCACCACACCCGGCTTGGGAAGTTTTATCTGTATTTTTTTCAAAGGAGGTGAAGCCAACTAAGTATTTGCCACCAAGTAAGACTGGCATTTGCCAGTGGTTTTGCCACCACCCCAATGCCAACATCTCATTTAATGCTCTCCTCCACACAGTTTCCCTCAAACTGAGAAGGCAGAAGAATTCTTCTGTCCATCTGCAGACATTCATTTTCTTCTCAAGCATAAAAGAATCCCTCATATACAGCCAGCAGTCAGCATGGGGATAACCTCGCGGCCTCGGTGAGATATCATGAGGATGCATTTTGTCCTACATGGAGATGGCATTCCTACTAGAGCCTCATAATCATCTCCATAAGGGAGGGCCTGGTGATATACCCAGATTCACAAGGATGAGAAAAAGGCTCTGCTTGCATTCAGCCCTCCTACCCATCTTCTGCATGCCGCTGAGTGGTTTTTCTAAAACTCAGATCCAACCAAACCACATTTCTTGTCTTAAAACCCTTTACCAACTTCCCATTACCCATTATCTAAAGCTAGAAACCCTTCACATGGTCTGTGAACTAGCATCTCTTTCCTCTCCAAGCTCTGATCCTTAAATCCCAGCCACTCTGAACTTTTTTAGTTCCTTTTGTCTTCAGGCATTTGCATATGCTGTTCTTTCCTTCCCAAATACCCTTCCCTTTTGACCTTTATGCCACCTACTGCACAGAAGCTTCCCTAACCTCCAAGGCCAGGATGGTGTCCCTTCTGTGTGCTCCACCTGCACCTGAGTTCCTCCATCACAGTACTCAGCACACAGCCTCAAATCCCCGTCTACTCCTGTGTGTCCCCTACCAGTGTATGAGCAAGGGCTGGGTCTCTTAGTGCTTTGTACCTCCAGCACCTTCCAGTCAAACAGGCACTAAAGTATTTGTGGAAATAAGGAAATAAACCCAGGTAGAAGGGCATTGAGCTTCCACTCCCCTCTTACTAAGAACCTGATTCAAGGGCCCCATTAGATGAAAAATCAAATCCATATTATCCATTGCGTTCCAGGTCTTGTACGAGACACTGTGTTTTGAATAAGCCACATGACTTCTCTAAGTCTCAGTTATCTTGTGTGTATGATGAATACATCCCCTTCCTGAGGGAGATTGCTGTGAGGCTCTGTGAGGGTGCAGTGTATGTGGAGGACAGGTAGGGAATAGCAAGCAGCAACGGGGACCAATGTGGGCCATGCTTACTTCATGTTTCCCATGTGCCATCTTTGCCATGCTACGTCTATAGAAGCCAGTGCTCCTCTTCTTGTCAACTCTCCAAATACTCAGCTGGAGAGAGAAACCAAAACCCTCAACAATTGATACTTGTCTTTGATGGCAACATAGAGAAGAAAGAGCTGGGCTTGAAGCCCTGATCTCAGTCATCTCATCTGACCAAACTCAGGTTCAAGCCTGGTTAACAAAATCATTTCTTTCCAAACGTACTGTGCTGGAGGGAGTAGCTCAGAAAGCATCTTCTTCTTTTCCAGACAGCTATGGGTGTACCAAAGCCGACAGACTCCAAGGAAGGGGAGGAAAACTCATGTAAGCTGTGACTCTCATATGATGAGTTTTCAGAAGAAAAGCAAATTGTTCGCACAGTCCCATGACACCAAGGCTGAAAGCCTGAAAGAAAAATCTGAGCAACAGGAGAACAGGAACAGATATGCTTGCACTGGGAAGAATGGCACTAGATAAAAAACAAACCAACAAATCACTGATTAATGGGCTCATCCCCAGCAGTAAGACTTACAAAGACCATCGTGCATAGAAAGAAATGCTTTGCAAACTTCCTAGACCACAGTTGCATCAAAAAATGAATGGTTTAGGAGAAGTTGGGGATGTAGTAAGTTGAATGTGACAATCAGAATCCTTCTTATCTCCTCTAGTATACCAGGCAGGCGGCCTGTAGGCCCCCAGACTCAGGTCACCAAGGCACGAGCCCGCAGGGTGCTAATTGCCATGCTGAGCTGCTCACTTCTCAGGCTCACCTGCACCATGGTTGAACTTACCTGTAAGTGACACCCTGCCCTCTGGGACCATTTAGTTAACTCTTCCTTTCCTATAATAAACTTAAAAAGAAAGACATAATTCTTGTTCTTCCCGGGTCTTTGCTGAGAAGAGGATAAACTTCCTCCTTCCTTTGTTTCTCACATGACATTTTCTAAGCCTCTCACGATCTTGGTTATTTTTCTCTGGACTGAAAAATGAGCAGGTAGAGCTAAGTGCTTTGATACTAAGTGTGACCTCAGCTGATCACTTTGACCACCCAGACAGGAAGATATTCTCCACATCACGTAGATGAGAACACTGGAGCTCAGGGAAGTAAATAACCTGTCTAAGGTTGCTCATCCAGAATGTAATCTGAATCCAGGGCTTAAGATTCTGAAGCTTTGTTCTTGATCTTTCAACGAATCACACACTCCTTTTCTCAGACATCACACAGCTGGCTAGAGGCAAAGATGAGACTAGAATCCAGATTTCTGACTCTCAGTCCAGTTCTCTTTTCTCCCTACTCCCCTCTGTGTATAGTCTACCTTCTTCCAATGGGGGACATGAACTGGCTCTCAAAGCATGGCATGCTCTTCTGCGGACGACTTGTTAAAAACAGGAAAATTACTGGGTCTTTTGGGTTTGTTTTATAGACAGAGATGGAAGAGTACAAGCACCATGCAGAGGGGGAAAAGACACCCGTGTCTACATGCAGGTATTTACGTGCCCATCACTTCTTAGAACGGTATAGATTCCTGGAACCAATAACTTTTACTAAAATAACCCATTTCATATGCTTGAACTCAATCAGAATGGTTTATTACATGCTTACACAGAAGCGTATTTCTATGAAAAGCAAATTTGGCCCATGAGGTGTTGTAAAACAATACTACAGAAATATTTTCTTGTTTCTTCATGATCCAGGGATTTCAGCACCTTATTTTTAAAAACCACATAAAGCACTTGACCTCATTGCCTAAATTACTTCTTAAGAAAAATAATGAATTGTCTTGTGACTGGTTCATGGTGGCCTTTCAAAAAATATTAGTTGAATAAATAATAAAATGAACAAGTGAAATGAACATATGAAGAAGTGAGCAGATGAAAACAGCTGAAATGAAAAGAACAGAGTTCACCTGGCGCTGCAATAGAGCAGCTGAAAAAGCCAACACATCCATGGATCCTACTGAGTATACCCCTTGGAAAGCTCCAGGAGCCCTGCCTACATTCAAAATGCCAGAGAGAAACTTCCTCTCTCCTTGGAATGGCAGTGCCTCTCACAGGCCCAGATTCCAGTTCTGGAATAGCACAAGATCCATGTCTCACAAGTTCTGGTAGTGTACACAGTCCTTGCCCTCAAGAGTTTACATTCTGGAAAGGACAGTCGCTGAACGAGCCCAAAGCAAAGAGCTGTGCACTATAGTACTTTTAACTCAGAGAGGACTTAATGTGATTTTGGGGTGGGCATCAGGAAAAGCTTCCTTGAAACAAAAAATAGGATCTCTGTCAACAGCAAACTCCATGGTGACCTCTAAATTGAGAGTGCTATTTCTTTAATTATATTCATTATTGCTTCAATAAAGCAAATCCAGTTGATGAGCAGCAGATTCCCAGATATGGCCCAAAACCTATTGAACCAAAATCTTCAGGGCTGACGCCCAGGAATCTGCATGTTCTAAAAATGTTCCCACTTGAGGCGAATGTTTGGTCCAGTCTCAGAATCACAGTTATAAAAGGTTCCCAGTGGGTCAGAAGTGCTGGATAACTGGCTAAAGAGCATAGTAATTAGTCAAAGTTGAACATGTTCATTTATGTATCAATTGTTTCTCAGCTGTGACAAGAGCAAACACAAAAACAAACAGTTGAATCACACTCATAACTTTGTGCAGATAAGAATACTAACTGCTTAAGGCCACACAGCTGCCTAATGTTAGAACTAGGACACCCAGAGGAGACTCTTTTATCTCCCAGGACACATACGATTTCAACATAAATGAGGATTTGCAAATGGGCTTGTTTAATAAATGAGATGGGCTGCATTTTATAGCATTCCTAAAACCAGCACACTGGTAACAAGCAGCAATTACAGAAGAATTCTGGATTTATTTTCTAGGGTTCAAATTCAGAGGGAGTGGAAGAAACAGCTGATTTATTAACTAGACTGGAATTAAACCCCAAACCATAAAGTTAACTGAACTGTAGCCATCACCCCTCAGACTTTAAAAGGACCGCAGAAAGTCTGACTTTGGGTACAATTATGTACATTCCTACCCAGCCTGGGAGTGAGGAACTCTCCAAATGGACTAAACTCCAGGCTTCCCAAAACTGGCTGTACAGTAGTATCAACCTAAAGAAATCTTTGAAAAAAAAAAACCCTCTTTTCTCCCTCCCTTTCCCCCAGTGATTCTCACCCACCTGAGATATTTTTATTAAAATGCCCAGATGATTGTAAAGTGTACCATAGTTGAGACCACTGAACTAACTGTTCTTCTCCCCCTTCTGGACTCTGTTCAAATCTAGGGCCTCGGGGAGAAGCAAGGAAGGAACACAGGGCACAAAACCAAAGGAAGCAAGATGACTCAGCTCAGCACCCTGGGCCTGCAAGCACCCTGAGAATGAGCACCTCCTTCAGTGGGGCACCTAGGCACACAAGTTAAGGAGACTCTCTAAGGGTGCTAGCAGTAGTGTCAACACTTACATGGCCTTGTCTCCAAAGATCTGTGCCCTTGGCACCTCACCCACTCCCACCCTAGTCCAAACCTGCTCAAATCTCTCTGGTCAGGCCATTCGTTATCCATCAAGGATGCATCAGACTCCCATCCCAGAATGTGCAAGGTCCTCCTAGTTCCTGTCCATTCTCTAAAGAGACACTCCTTTTAAAACTGAGAGAGGTGAACAGCATGTACCACATCCATTTTCTATGCCTCTGGTATCAGAGGCTGCTACAATGCAGTGGAACACACTGCCTTTTGAGACACAAGGATTAATCTTTTATTATTTCTTGAGCAGCTCCCCTAAGACTCTGGGCTTGTTTCTTGGTCTGTTCCAGGCAAGCAGCAAAACATAGCTCACAGAGATATTGTGAGTAAAATGGTCTGGGACACAATGAGCACTCTGTAAACATATCTGTTGACAAGAAATCACCAGTATTTTACTTGCTTAACCTCCTTTCATGCCATGCCTATAATCCTAGTACTTGGGAGGCTGAGAAAGGAGGATCAAATGTTTGAAGCCAGCCTCAGCAAATTAATAGGGCTCTCAGCAACTTAGCAAGACCCTATTTAAAAATAAATAAATAAAATAAAATAAAAAATAGGGCTGGGGTGAAGCTCAGAGGTAGAATGCTCCCTGGGTTCCATCCCCAGAACCACAAAATTAAATTTAAAAGGACTGGAGGTATATCTCAGAGGTAGAATGCCCCTGGGTTCAATCGCCAGTATAAAAAAATAGATCTTGTAACGAGAAGATTATCTATCCTAGATTATCTATGTAGAACCATTACAACAACAGGGTCTAGGACAGTAGGAGAAGAGAGAGGAGAAATGAGAATGAAAATAGGTTGGAATGATGTGTTTTGAAGACAGAGGAAGGGGCCATGGGCCAAGGAATGTAGGCAGCCTCTAACAGCTAGAAAAGGCAAGGAAATAGATTCTCCTGGAGCCTCCAGAAGAAACTCAGCTCTGCTGGCCCCTTGATTTTAGCCTGTAAGACTCATTTCAGACTTCTGACTTCTCTAACTGTGAGATAATAAATTTGTGTTGTTTTAAGCCACTAACTTTGTTAGAGTAGTAGTAGGAAACTAATACTCAGTTTCACAACAGATAAGTTTCTTAGTTGTCCCTGAATCTCAGCTTGCCCCTAGCTTGTTCCTAATTTGCTACCTGGACCCCTTAACTAAATACAACCTCATAAGTAGCTCTGAGGTGGTGACTTGGACACTTTCCTCTCCTTGTCTTACAGCCAATTGTCATCTTGATTGAACCTCTGTTATTTCCCTCCAGTTAGACCCTTCCTCTCCTCTTCTATCTCTTATGTAGTGTTGTAATCATCTCTGAACATTCCTGGTTTTCCCTCCTATCATACATTCTCCAGCTACCTTCATACTGAAAAGCATCGCTTTGAACATTCCAGACTTCCACTTAAAAGCCTTCCCTAGGTCCTCCTGATGGCAAAGTCCAGAATCCTTATCCTGGTATTGACATCCTTCTCCTCCCAGCCTCCCTCTCCAGCCTTCTTCCCCATGGACCTTTTCCTACCCTTTGGCCTCCAGCCAAACACTCATCACTCATATACTTATCATCCGTCCCTCTATACCATCATTACCAGACCTTTGTTCCTGTTCTTATCTCCACCTAGAATGTCTTTCCCTTGCATCTTCACACATTCAAGCATTACTTGTCTCTCAAGTCCCAGCTTAAATGACACTTCCTCCATGAAACTCTTCCTGCAATCCATTCCCCTCATAAACGCCCCTTCCACAAACTGGAAATATTGGTGTGTGGAGGGGTACTGGGATGGAACTCAAGGGTATTCTACCTCTGGGATACACCCCTAGCCCTTTTTTTAATTTTCTGTTTTGAAACAAGCTCTCCCTAAGTTGCTGAGAAGAGTCTTACTAAGTTGCCGAGGCTGTCCTCAAACCTGCAATCCTCCTGTTTCAGCCTCCCAAATACTGGGATTATAGGTGTGTGCCACCATGCCCAGCAGTAGTGCCTCTTTCACTCAGCCTTCATGAAACTTATCTGTGTTGTCTCTCATTTGAAGTAGAAAAAGAGCGAAGGCTTTTGAATCAGATTATCCTAGATTATCTAGGCAGAACCATTGTCCTCTAGTACAAGTTACTTACCTTCAGGCTTCTCATCCATATAATAGACATTAAAACTACCTTACTGAGTTGTTGAGAAGATAAAGCATATATATGTCCAATATAATAATCATTCAATATACACTAAATTTCTACTTGTAGACTCTTTAAAAGAAGGATTTATGTCCACATCAATTTTTAGCCACAGAATACCTTGCACATAAATAGTGGGGGGGGGGGCAGGATTCTAAATACTAAACAAGTCACTGAAATGTTGAGAGTACCCAGGCTTTCTGCCTTATGTAGATTAAGAATAGCCTCATTTTTAGACATCTCAGAAAGAAGAGGAGAAACACACTATATCTTTTCCCAATCATCAGTGTTAGAATTCTTAAGATAGAAAATTCGCAAAATCCACACTCTTTGGTTAATGCCAGTATACCACTATTTTTCTCAAACAATATTAATAAATAAATGTTTTCATTAGCATTGCATTAGTATTGTTATCGTAATGTCACTGAGTTCTGACTCATACAACTATTATTCCAGAGCTAGTGAGACAAAGTTACTTTTACTTATCATGCTTAAAAACCCCATGCTTCCAGTGTCAGCTTCCCAAGTACTTCCCAGCACCACAAAAACATGCTGTGGATGAAACAAAATTACCTTTCTTTAGAGGCATTCCTGTGTGTGTGTGTGTGTGTGTGTGTGTGTGTGTGTGTGTGTGTGTGTGTTTACCAGGGATTAAACCCAGAGGTATTCTACCTTTGAACTAAACTCCTAGCCCTATTTTATTTTTTATTTTGAAACTGGGTCTCACTAACTTTCTGAGGCCCTCGGTAAATTGCTGAGGCTAGACTTCAACTTGTGATCCTCCTGTCTCAGCCTCCCAGTTACTGGGATTACAGGCATGTACCACCATGCCTGGCTTTAAAGACATTTCTTAAAACCACTTTTATGCTAAAAGAAAAGCTTAGTCCTTTGTTTAAAATCTCAATCTAGTTTCTGGTGTCATGGAAAGAAAAGAACATAAGTGTTAAAGGGACATTGTCTGGTTTGGAATATGATCACTCACTTCCTAGCTTGGTGACCACAAACATAGCACTTACCTTAGCCTCAGTTTGCTCTTCTCTAACACTGACACTAACCACTGCCTCCCTCCCTTGCTGAGTCACCACAGAAGCCAATGAGACCCTGGGTGGAAAACTGAAAGCATTGCAAGATTCTATTTATTCATTCACCTTCCAACACAGCAAAAGCTCCAAGCAGACACCAGTAGGTTCCAGATAACAGGAAAAGAAATGAACACTCTCACTTCACATGGTCCCCAAGACACAACAGGGTAGTGCTCTCCTTGTAGATGCCATGGAAGCACAGGCACACCCCCTTGAAGAAGACCTAGGGAATATCTGGCTTGATAGCTGGGAGGGGCTACTGTGCTCTGAGGTGATATTCTTGAGTAAAAGATGTAATTAATTAGAACCACCTCTGCCCAGGTGTCATGCTAGACTCTTCATGACATCCCTGAATCTCCCAATTATCCTTTAACTTAACCATTCATCCTGATTATATTGCAGAAGGACATTCACTATCTTTGAGAAGGTGGGAGAAATGATCAGCCATATCTAAAACTGCACTTAACATTACCATTAAGTATCAAAATGGGCAGCAATAACTCTCTTAGCCCCAGTTTGACTTTCCCCAATCCAGGCCCCTTACTTATTTCCCTGGTCAGCCTGACTAAGATCCAGTGCAATGCCTCACAGAAGGATAAAAGCCCTAATGAGCAAACCTCATGAAATATTCAGTTGGTCTTTTGGAGAAAAACAGCTGGAGCTGACCTTAGGAATTCCACTAATTCCCCCTACCACAGCCTAAAAATAGCCAAAGAGCATTTCCAGCTAGTGATGGCCTTTCCTTTAAAGGAAATAATATGCAAAGAGGCATGCTGGGGTCATTAGCCCAAACCTTGCAGTCCCCATGATAAATCCTTGACCAAATGTTCCTATGAGAATCTGCCTTTGCAAGGTCAACACTGGAATTTCATTGTGAAAGCCCCTGTCTCCCTTCCACTGTTTAAAGACTTGTGTTATCGGCCATTAATTACCTGAGTGGCCATGAGAAACTCATCTCCCTGTCCCTAGTCCCAGTTTCCACATCTATAAAATAAAGTGCTGAACTGTGACATCTAAAGGGTCTTCTCCAGGTTCAAGATTCCCTGGGAAGTACATTCAATGGCTCCTCACTGCCTTCGGGATAAAAATCAAACTGTTCCATATTATACTGGGCCCTCCAGATCTGTACTGTGAGCCTTCCTCTCCATAGCATCCTATACAATATTTAGTTCCTTAAACTTATCCCTCACACCTCCAAGCCTTTGAAACATGCAGCATCCTCTGCCTGCAAGGCCCTCCTCCAGCATCTTAAGCTCCTAAACATCTTTCAAGGTATCATCCAGGTCTACCTCCTTTGGGAAAATGAGGCTACTCCTTCCTCACAAATGGACTTAGAGCCTCCTCTTCTGTGGTCTCACAGGACTCTGCATTATGAAGCAATTGTATGTTTCCCTATCTATCCCCCTGACACACCTGAGCTCTCCTCGAAGGTAGAGATAACATGTCCATCCTGTGCCTGCCGCTCAGTGTTTGGTAATATTGTACCAAATTCCACCAAAGTATCACATTCATTTTATAGCATTATTCCAAAAACAACCAGAAATTTATTATTTTTTTTTAAATGTTTTCCCTGTTCAAAAAGTGAGGAAGCCTTTGCCTTATTAGGGAAAAATATATGTGTTCAGAATTATGGCATAATCTTTGCAGATTTGAAAAATATACATTGCACTGTCCTTAAGAAATCTTTCTTTAAACCAACAGAACCATAGTTCTTTTTTTTTTTTATGGTACTGGGGATTGAACCTAGGGGGGCATTATACCTCTGAGCTACACTCTCAGTCCTATTTTTTTTTTTCTTTTCTACCCAGATCCTCCAGTCTCAGCCTCCCAAATACTGGGATTACAAGTGTGCACCACCATGCCCTTAGAACTGCAGTTCTTAAAAGGTAATTCACATTTAGAAATGATGTCCAACTTAATACTTTTTTTTCCCCTTTTACCAGAGAAGGCATAAGTTAAACCACCAAAAGGAATAAGTTATACACTAAGCATTTTGAAAATTCTCAACTAATCCCTTGGGAATCAAATGCAAAGAAAAGGAAGAATTTGATCTTATATAGGAAATCAAAATGCATTACTACTAACATTAAAGGTATATGCCTGCATAATAAAAGATAATTAAATTATTTGTATATAGAGAGAATCGGGGTCAGAGATCTGGGTTCTGGTCCTTGCTCTGCTACTAATGACTGGAACCCTTGACTTTATTAACCTTTCTGAATGACCTCACCTGCAAAATGGGATGTTTGAATTCTGGTCTCTCAGGTACCTTCCAATCATGTTTCCCACCCCCCTTTGTGAGCATGAAAACAAATGACAAAATGAATGCCAACATTACCAGCAAGTAGCTAAGGGAGAAAGATGCAAAGGCAGATCACTGGAGAAAATTA
>PVLC010005789.1:49689-73726 GCA_004027655.1 Graphiurus murinus
TTTTTTTTTTTTTTTTTTTTTTTTTTTTTTTTTTTTTTTTGTGTGTGTGTGTGCTGGGGATTGAACTCAGGATCATTCTGAGTTCACACCTCTCCCTTTTTTTAAATTTTTGTTTTGAAATGGGCTCTTGATAGGTTGCTGCAAGTCTTGCTAAGTTGCTGAGGCTGATCTTACTTCTGTGATCCTCCAGTCTCAACCTTCCAAGTACTGGAACTACAGACGTGCACCACCGTGTCCTCCCTCCATCCTCCCTTTCTTACTGAGGGTGTGCTCTATTTGGACTAGAGAGGCTTAACAGGTACACCTACTAAGCAGTAAGACCTAGTTTCTGTTGTCAGAAAGATTTCAGCTCAAAGCAGTAAGCGGCTCCTCTTTGCTCAGTGTTGAGAGTTTACAATTGAACTTCAGCACATGAACTGTTGACAATCATCTTAGAAGGAGGAGGGACAGGCAGGGATCAGTGTCATCACAATTTCCTTCTACAGAAGTGGAAATAGAAGTTCAGTAAGGTCAAGTGGCTTACCCAAGGCCACACAAGTGTTAAGTGACAGAGCTGGGAAGACAACATATTTACAAAGAGGAAAAGAACCAAAGACATCAGAGTATACTTAAGTGTCAGTTGTGTGGTCAGAGGGGAAGTGAAGAGATCAGGACAAGAACTAGGTAGAGAGTACTTTGGACAGGGCCAAGCTTTAGACAAATCACATGCCAACTTGCTGAATTCCATGCAGAAGATAGGAGAGTAGTACTTTGGAGAGGATGGGGTACAGAAAAACAAAAGGATGTCTATATTTATACATAAACAAAAGTGCACTGTCTCCCAATTAAGAAATAGACATCATTCTTCAACCACATCTGAAATCAGCATGTGTGAGTACTTTTCCCAAGAGTATAAATGGGTGGCCATGAGCCTTACTTTTCTTGTGTCACTCTCAGGTACAGGGCTCACATGGGGATAAAGGTGCATGATCAGTACCAGTGAGCTGAGATGAAAACACCTGACTTCGGCACTCTTGACCATTAATGACACTAACTGAGCTATAACTGGCCTTCACAGTCAAGGTATTTCTCTCTGTGGGTATGACTAGTCACATGCTTGTACAGCAAGCCTGTCTTCCCAACTGCACTCATTGCTACCAAGGCTCAAGAATGCCATTAATGAGCAACCTGTACTGGCAGCTCAGGCAGGAAGGGAGGGAAAGGGCTGAGAAAGAATGCAAGGTTATGATAGAGCCTCAAAATTACAAAAAGGCTTATTAAGACAGACCTGGGCTCTATATACTAGAAGAATGGGTTGGTTGGACAGAGAATTAAACCCAGGGACACACACATGGTAGGCAAGCACTCTACCACTGAGCTACATCCCCACACCCCACACCCCACACCCCACACCCCACACCCCCAGGTCCAGGATGAGATTTAAGTAAAAACAAAACAAAACAAAAAACAGGAGACCTTAGAATCAAGTGGAGATACTCAAAAGAGAAGACCTCAGATACAAAGAAGATATCTAAGTTAAACGTCAGACCTAATTTTGGTGGGAAATTTAGGTGATAAGAATCCTGAGGTTTAATACTTAGCAAAATTACAGGTCTTCCTACTGGTGAGACTTTAGTGAACCTCCAGAATTCTGATTCCAATTTTATTTAATCAGAGAACACTTTTAAAAATACCTGTTTCATCAAGATTTCTGAGATGAATTTTGCAAGTGTAATTCACATAATATAGGGTACATTGAGATTAAACAATTATGTCTCACCCCTACTCCCCAAGCAACTTGCAAGCCATACTGGCTAGGGTAGAGGCAGGGATTATTTGATGGTGTTACCCAGGAAGTAGCTTTGGAGTTTAGACTTGAAGCTAAAAGTGACTCTTTCTATTAAAGGGAATTTAAACTTCTCTTTCACCTCATCAGTACTCACTACTAAGAATGGGGCAAATGCAATGACCAAAGTGAATCAGAGCTCCTGAGCTGGAGGACAGAACCACTTGCAGCATCTTTTTCAGCCTCTCATCCACAGGCAGCAAATCTATCTGCAGACACCAACCAGTGCAGATTTAAAGACTTGTCTTTGAGCAAGAACCTAATAATGTCAGCTTAGTGAGAAGGAAGGAATAGCATTGACACATGCATGCTACCCATACATACTGTACCATACACACAGAGAAACATACACACAGCTATATTTAGTTCTTGGTCACTTGCAAACAATTTATGAAATCCTGAGGCCTCCCTACCCTATTATTATACAGAGAAAACTGGGCTGGGTGGTTGCTAAGGGACTATAACACCGGCATTCTAGTAATGAATAAAATCAGGCACCTCTCCCCTATGGAAGAATGTTCTAACGAGGCTTATTCTGGTTCCAATGTAGTTGTTTGTTGGGAGGGAGGCACCAGGGCTATATGTGAAGTTATTTGCTATTTTATCCATGAAGATCTACCATGCTGAAACACTTTCACAACTATCTCATGAATCCTCAGCCCAACTCTGTGCAGAAAGTGAGATTTCCATTCTTATTGTATAGAAGAGGAACTGGGATCAGAGACATGGGATAACGTCACCTTTGTATGTTTTTTTAAACATTATATCATATACAGATATGTATTTTTGTATATGTTTCTAAGTTGCTCTCTATAGACTGAAATTTCAAGTTTTCACTTCAAAAATTACAAACATATGGGTCAAGCAACACAGAACTACTTTTGCCTCCCCAACCCTCATACACCAGCACAGGCAGATCTTAAATAAAATGCCAAGCAATAATAGAAAACCAAATATATTTAGGTAAAACAATCTAATCTATAACTTTGATTTCAGATGAAGAAGATAAGGACTCATTTTATAAGTTTTCAATCAACAAAAGTCAATTGATAGATACCTCCTAAGGATACGACATGTGAGAAAGGCTGCTTAGATGCCTCTCACTGAAGAGGGGCCCTGATTGCAGAAAACGGACAAGAGCTGGAGAGGGAGTAGTGTCTTGGGATTAAATAAGGTCAGGTGTGCTCCCAGCTCAGTCACCTGCAATAAGGCTAGGCAAGGCACTTACCATTCTAAAACTTCTATTTCCCCATGTGGAACTGAGGGCCCTGAAAATGATGGTCTCTCTCTCTCTCTCTCTCTCTCTCTCTCTCTCTCTCTCTCTCTCTCTCTCACCCCCTCCCAACAATAAAACGCTCTGACTGGGACTGAGAACAGAGCACAAGACAGGCCACAACAGAATTTGTATACACTAAATCACAGCCCCATAGTTTATATCACTAATTTCATTTCAAAGCCCAAGGGAACACCATCCCAAAATGTACAGGAGCTTAACATAGTCAATCTTTCAAGAGTACTTAGGCTCTTCTAAAGAGTAGGATAATTTTCAACCAAATTAAATGTCCCTATGTGATAAATGTGAATATCACATATATATATATATTCTTTGTCCTGGTTTTCTACTACACTGCTCCTAAACTCTTGGAATAGCTGGAATGATGAGAGTGTCATTTATATGCTAATGTTCACTGGTGATTAGCATCAGCTAAGTGTCTTCAGGATGAGAGCTGGTCATAAGAAAGACCAAGGCTAAGGCATGCAGTGTGATTATCTAGGTGGTGGGGCTTTTTAACCCTACTCTCCAACCTCTGGGGAAGAGAGAAGGGCTAAAATTTAAGTTGGCCACCAATAACAAATAACTTAATCGACTGTGTCTACTTAATGAAGACTCCCTTAAAATCCTTTAAAAACTGGGTTTTCCAGATTGCTGACCAAATCGAGGTTCCTGGAAGTGCTGTACCCAGAGAGGGTTGAGAAGCTCTGTACCCCATCACCCATATTTCCCCTTATACATCTCTTCCATCTGGCTAGTCATCTGTATCCTAAGGAATATCCTTTATATAAAAAAACCAGTAAACTTAAGAAGCATACTTCCCTGAGTTCTGTGAGATGCTGGAGCAAATTAGTTGAAACCAAGGAGTAGTTAGTGGGAACCCCAATCTATTGTCACTAGGTCAGAAGTACAGGTAACAACCTATTACTTGGAATTGTCATCTGAAATGAGGGAAGTCTTGCAGGACTGGGCCCTCTTCCTGTGGGATCTGATGTTATCTCTAGGTAGACCATGTCGGCATTGAATCAGAGGACATTCATGTGGTGTCCACTGCAAAACCCATCACTTTGTTGGAAAAACTTCCATGTATCTGGGGTCACAGGCTATTTTGTGTTATAGAGAAAAAGGGGAAAATACACTTTAGTTCTTCCTATATCTTTATACTCTGTTCTTGATGGGAAATAGTAAACTAGGCAGAACTAGTTAATATAATTAACAATAACAATAAGATTATCAAAGGCTTACTGTAGCACTCAGCACATTTGGGTATTATTCTACCCACTTTACACATTATTAACTCATTAACTTCCCACAACAACATGATGAGGTGAGCATTTTACGAATAAGGAAACAGGCTTAAAGAGTAAGTAGCAGCTCAGGCAGTGCAGCTCCAGCATCCAGATCCTTGATCTCAACCCCACACTGACTTTTTGGACAGAAGTGTCACAATATAAAAATGGCCACAATCTGGGTTGCACCTTTCTGTAAGTCTTTGGTTCTTCTTGCCTCTTTCTCTCTGACCCCTGTGTACTCTCTGGCTTGGCTCATTTTCTGATCTCCAGCTCAGATCCTGCCCACAGATTTTCTCAGACTGGACTCCTCCAAGCAGCCCAAGGAGTAGTGGCCAAGAGGCTACCAGAGGCATAATGGGTACTTCTCAGTCACAACAGCTGCATACCATGTGCCCCATGGCAGACTTACAACCTTCACACAGTAACTGAAAATTCCTCTTTCTTAAACCCATGGAGAATGCTTACCTTTGCCAAGAGACTCAGTCAGAGGGGGAAAAGAAATGTTTCCCCAGGAAAGGCATTTGATGACCTCAGAAAAACTGAGACTATGCTTTGCAGAAGGTTAGTGGTGGGGATGGTGCAACACAATGGTCTGAAAATAGAGCTGGAGCTTTCGGGGCTTCTGAACCACTAATCGCCTCAAATTCCTTCTGCCTTATTCTCCCATTAGGAAGCCAAAGCCACCAAGAGGGAAAAAAGGAGTGTGGTGAACCTCATGAATGCCTTGCAAAAAAGAATAAGTAAATTAACAGAGATGTGAGGGGAAAAAATCTTATCAAAAGATACAATGTTCTTTGCTTCATTGATTTTTTTTTTCTCATCTTAGATATGAAAGAAGGAAAAAAGGAGATCAAGGAGAAGTAGTCAGGCTACAGTGCTTTTTCACTTCAAATTCAGGGTCTATAATTACATTATTCCCTGGCATAATGGCTTTCGAATGTCACTGCTATTTAGGCTGAGATACAAGGGAAATAAATGATGTCATCATGGGGCTTAACTTCATTTTATTAAATTTATGTACATAAGGAGCAGAGAAAATTGCTAGCCTTTAACATTCACAGGAACACAAAAAGAATAATACAAAAAGTACATCGTCTTGAATCTTGGTTTTCAATTTCTCTCCACAATTCCACAAATCCACTGAGCTGGTAAGAAAAACATTTCTCTCATCCCAATTTATAAACTAGTTTCAATCAGTCCTGGGACTCACTGGTTAGTCACACACCGCCTGTGGCTGCCCTGCTGCAACACATCAGTATTTGCATATACTTCATGTAGTATCTTCTTATTTGGGCATTACTTCTCATTTGAACCAATCAGAAGAGGCTCCAAGGTAGGGAGGGAAGAAGTGGGAGGTGAGAAAGGAAATTCGGGCCAAGAGAAAACCCACACTGATTCCACTTTGAGATCACAACCATGTATGGTTGCTGAAGTGGGAAGGAACAGAGTCCCCCTAAAAGCTGGATGGCAAGGCATGGATGAAGTCTACGCTGTGGAATTCAGTCTCACCTGAGGATGGAGGATTTTGCAATTCCAAACAAAACTAAAACACAACGACATTAACTAAATGCCAGAGTGGGTAGGAAAGAGTTTCAGGATGGGCTCAAGCAAACAACACAGTTTGTTCAAGAGCTGTCAGAAACAACCCTCCTTCAGGAAAAAGTGGGTAAAACAGAAGGAAAAGTTAGGTTTTCACCTTTTCCTTCAACTATTACCTGGAAAATGTCCAATATCTTCCTAGATAAAAAAATTCCTTGTCTGATGATTTTATTAAAAAAAAAAATTAAAGCAAATTTCTGCAGAAAATTCTGTTTCCAGAATTCAAAAGACTAATTTTTAAGATTTTCAGTGAGAATTTTAATCATCATAAAAACTTACTGAAAGTCTGAATTGGTCCAGAATGAGAGAGGTAAAACCTCCAAATTTTAATACTTGAGGTCAGAAACCATGGGGGCTTAAGTGAAGCCCACAGCCTGGACTGCTAGTTTTTTCTTCTCCAAAGAAGCAATGTGTTGAAAGCTATAGGCTACTGAAGCCTGAGAATCAACAAAGGTAATTTTCTCTCATCTATTTCTTAGTAGAATGTAAGCAGCACAATGATAGCTCAAAAATGCCTGTTGAATGAATGCTAGATAAAAGAATAATACATTCCCAAGGAAGCATAAAAGTGATTCCCATTCCACATTCTACCTAAGGAGAGACCTAAATACTACCTTAATGATAAAATACTATTTTAAAAATCCTGTTCATACTAGTTTCATTTTAATAGCCAAAAAATTAGAGATAACTCCAATGCTATTCAACAGGCCAATGATTAAATAAGCTCTAGTTCATCTATACCATAGATACTACTAAGCAATAATTTTTAAAAAATGAACTATTGATACACACACCTTAGATAAATCTCAAGGGAAATATCCTGGATGTGAAAATGCCAATCCCAAAAGGTTGCACACTGTCTGATTCTATTTATATGACATTCTAGTGCTTTGTTCTGTTTTTCCAGTGAGTTTCTCAGAGTTTCTATTTGTAAATTGGAGGATAATGCTTACTTCTGGAATGTTGCTATGGGAAGGAGATGTGGTGTTCACAAGAGGCCTTGCTCAATGCCAACCTCACCAGATGCTCAATAAATGTTTTCACCCTTTCATAGACACTTTCAGGCACTAATGCATGCCTCATCATTCAAAATGGTGGCCAGTTCTTAATAAGTTTGTCTTTTTAATAAATAACCCATTTTGTTCATGTAGTTCCCTCCTTCAAAGACCAAATTTGGCTTACATTTGCAATGGTAAAAGTCAGATGGACAAAGTAAATGTAGATAGAGGATGGAATAGATGGAAAGAGGCAACTTCAAGTGGAAGATAAGGAGATATTGATGGGTAACTATTAGGACAGTACACTGAAAGTCTTTATCCCCCAAATCTCTGCACAAGCAGGCTTGTCTTGGGCTTGCTCTCCTCCTCCATAGTTTCATGCAGTGGTTCTGTCCATAGGCAGCATAGATACTAGAGGAATAATAATAAAAAAAAAATCTACTGATCTCAAAGAGTGGTAGGCTGGAAGTACTGAAAGGAAAGAGCAAGGGCCTCTGTTTATTTTCCCTGATGGGGGAGCTATTTGTTTTCAGGGCCAGTCCATTGCTTCCTTCTCAGGACTGGGAGTGCCTTAGTCCACTCTTACCCAAGGGAGGTAACTGTTCCCCCAAGTGCGCAGCTGTCTGAAACTGTGTTTGTTCTTGATGTGTCATTGGATCATGAGGAGCTCTCTGACAAATACTTTGCCTTGGGTGTCTCCAAGCTCAGGCAGTGGAGATATCTGCTGATCTGCAAGGCAGGGATGGACAAACATGGGATGTGATCTCAGGGTCCAGTTTTTAAGGAATGTACCAACCTAGTTGTCAGGCAACAACATTTTGACCCATAACTATACTCCTGGTCTCTGCTAGAAACTAAAGAGGAATCATCCATGATGGTGACATAGAAGGTGTCCTCCCTTTATGGAGCTTATGATCTAGTTCTGCTTGTTCACATTTGTTTGCTTTACTTCTTCCTAATAATCTTTTATGGCACACAGACATGCATCGAAGCAGAGGTCTCAAAACCAGAATAGCATTCCAAGCACATTCCCTTGTAACTGGCAAAATCACCAAAAATAGGGAGAACAAAAAGATATTCCCATGTTACATAGTGAAGGTGTGGCATATCCTGCAAATCTTAGAAAAGATGAATGTGCTTTCCAGAAGAATTATAAGTTGTTAAAGCCTAATGAGTTTTTATTCTCTTCCTGATTAATATAATTAATAATAGGATATACTTACTAACTACTTACTATGTGCCAGATACTCTACTGAGCTTTTCAAAGAATAATTTCATTTAATCTTTAAAATAATCTTTTAAGAGTGATACACATAATATTATTCCTACTTTATACATGAGGAAATTTCAGCATAGAAAAGTCAAGGATGTAAACTATGATCAGCTGACTCAGAACCAGCTCTCTCAACCTCAACACTAAGCTTCTCTACTCTATGTTTACTTGGTTTAGAGAGAAGGCCAAAGTTATTGTTGCTGTTATTTGAAATAAGAATGCATATAGTACAGATCTTTCAAAACATATTAGCTTAAGCAATTATAATAATTGTCAATATACAAATGATTTGGCCCACAGCAATGACAGTTTTACTTGATTCAACCTGATATAATATCAAGAGACAGAATGACACAATCCTAGCCCCTGCACAGCCCCCTGACTAGCTGTGTCTTCAGGCAAGTCACAGAACATTTCCAGATTTTACTTTCTTTACCCAGTAAAAAGAAGAGGTTGAATGGAATTTGTCTTTAGGTTCCTTACAGCTCTATAATTAAACAAGAAGAATGAAGAACCATAAATTATTTGTTCAACAATTACTTAGTTTCTATCACCTACCAAGTTCTATGCCTTCTCTTCCATTCTAAATTCAGCTACATTTCAAGGATAGCTCCCAGAAGCTTCCTGTGACCCCTAGGCTCCTACATTGATGGAGATAGAGAACAAGACTGAAGGCTTTTGCTCATCTATTTAGGGAAAATGAGATGCACCCTATGGTTTTGGCAGCTCCTGCCAGATCCCAATTCCACAGTAGAAAAGGCAAGAACAAAAGGACCTGGAAGTCACTTTACTATGAAGAGATGAGAGACAGGAGAAATATTCATGTAAATAAATGCATATATTCCCAAAAAAGAACTCTCGGTAAATATTCTTGCTCACAGTTGCTTCTGGAAAAAAATCTTCCACTTTACTTGCACCTCTCCAGGAAGACAATTATCTAGACTTTTAACTGGAAAAAAAATCCATAAAGGATGAGCATTCCATCTTTGCTGGGTAGAACACTTGAGCATCTAGTAACAACCTTGCAGTGATTAACAATTGGGAGCAGAGGGTTACAAAACTACAAGCCCAAAGGCACCAGTACAGTGCTTGGATGTGCCACTTAGGTTTGTGAGCCTGGAACTTTTCATTCAACATGCCTCTGCCTCTCTTTCCTTATCCACAAAATGAAGACTGGAACAGATGACCTCTAAGTACCTCTCCTGCTCTAAAGGTAGACCAGTCCTTTTCCATCTAAGTTTTTACCATTTAATCTGCCATTTGTTGTTCTTTTTGCACTGTACATTGTGTTTTCCAACACACTTACAGTAGCTCTTCAAATACAAATACACACTTGAAGACTTGTGCACGTGCCCATTTCACCCTCTCTCCTCTAGCCTAAGTAGGTCCCAGATGGAGTTGTGTGGTTAGTGAGATGTTGGGAGCAACTCATGTGGGGCTGTATGTCTACACTTTGAGCTCATAAAGAAGGGAATGCATGCAGCAATTAGCTGCTTCTTTCTCAACTATTTTATATGTGTGTGGTGCAGGGGATGGAAGCCAAGGCCTCACACACACCAAGTAAGTGCTCTACCTCTGAGCTATCTCCACAGCCCTTCAACTTCTTATAACTGAGGAAGACCCATAACTCTCTCATTCCCCGGGAATTCTATCAACTACTATAGGGACATAAAAGCTGCAGGAGAAGAAGATTAGTAACTGATGCACTGACTACATAGCTGGAAGATGGAGTCTATATACAGTATATAGCTGGTAAACTCAACAGGACAGATTATTATTATGTGAATTTTGAAATGTATCCAGTAAGAGTCACAGGAAATCAGATGAAAAAGATGAAATTTAAGCTGATATATCTCATAACCAATGTTTTATAAATTTGTCCTTAGAAATCAAGGGAATGGTCTCAATACTTCCTGTCATGGAAATTGTTTTAACAGGCAAAGAAATAGGCATTCCATGGTTAAGGTCTCACAGCTGTCATATTATTTAGTTCTGCACAAATAAAAAATCTTATTACCAAAAAAAGAGATTGGAGAATCTGTGACTGGAATTTGGCAAGCATGCACTTATTTCCACATTGTTTTAGTCAGTACTCTTCCTTCATGCAAATATGAACCCTCCAAAATATTTAATTAAAAATAACTATGCAGTCTGAAAACTAAGTTCAACAAAACTGAAAATGTCAAAATAAGAAGTTAATTTTTGTCATCTTTAATTAATGATATTATGTAACTCATCAGAGAAAAGAATTCAGTTCCTCAATCTCCATCTTCTAGTGACTCAAAAGAGCAAATGTGAATTCTAAAGAACAACATATCAAGTAATAAAATCTCCCACTTCCTCAAGGACACAGAATAGATGTTCACATCACAAAATTGAAAAGTGTCCAGATTCCCAACTAGGTATCAGATCTGTCTATGAACGGTTCCTCATAAGGGACTTGAATTTACAGTCTTCTGCTTGTTTGCTCTTGATTTCTACTGTGTACCTGTATTTTAGGTAGAAAATAGGTTAGATTATGTGGAGGGTATATAAAAATTAGGACTCAAACATTCTCATTTCTTCCAGAAAAAAAGCATAAATAATAACAACTTGAAGTGTACGAAAGAAATAAAAGAAAAGCAGTATTTCTAAGAATTACCCCCAAGAATCCATGAAAAGTAGAGCCATTTAATTATACTTTTCTTCTAATAATACTTTTACAAAAAAAAAAAAAGAAATAGATGGCCTTTTAAGTTGCCTAGGTTCCCAATAACAACATACCAATTTTTGTTGTTGTTGTTAAAGAATACTTCTTTGGAACCTTCTCAGGCAAGTTACTTAGCTTCCTCACTGGTAAAATATCGACTTAAAATTGTGGTGTGAGAATTAATGAGTTTGTATATGTAGAGAACTTAGTCCAGCATGGGTCCATAGTGAATACTAGGTAATTATCAGCTATTATTATACCACCACTACTAAATCTATTCTCAGCATCCCAAATAAAATTACATCCCAACCCCAAAATGTTTTGCATTTCATTCTCTAAAATGATGATGGTCTGGCCCCAGGTTTACCATCTGATCTAAAACAACAACAAAAAAAACGCTGAACCCTCCTGTCTTCAGGTCCTCGGCCAAGTGTGCTAGGCCTGAGCTGCTCTATTCTTTGAGCAGATGTGTATGCCCAGTAGTCCCAGTTGCATTCATTTAACAAATATTCATTGTGTCCCTAGTCTGTGCCAGGCACTGTTCCAGTCAGGATTCATTTATTCATGGTCAACACTTTCCACTGCACTCTCTGGATCCCAAGAACTTGTTTCCTTACCACAATATGTTGGTTATGGCAAAGA
This sequence comes from Graphiurus murinus, assembly GCA_004027655.1. Taxonomy (NCBI): domain Eukaryota; kingdom Metazoa; phylum Chordata; class Mammalia; order Rodentia; family Gliridae; genus Graphiurus; species Graphiurus murinus. Next base: position 61,281 of record PVLC010005789.1, read on the forward strand.
AATGTTATATTAAAAATAATTATTCAGGATGAAACTAAAAAGAACAGTAGAAGGTGCCCACACCATCTGCCTTTATTTTCTTTCTTATGGTTTTACAATACAAAAAATCTTTACCTACTTTTTAAATTTAATAAGGCAACTTATTCCCAGATGATGAGTTTTAAACCAAAGATTTGCCAGAAAGGATGACTTCAGGCAAGCTGGCTCTGAAATCAACAAACTGACAGAGTAGATCACCACCACCCCTCACACCTACCACCCTGTTAAGAAAGCCAGGAAGGCTGCCACTCTGGAGTCCCATGGGACCTAGGGAAAGGGACACACGCATGCACATGCACGCACACACACGCACACACACACACAGCATGCACATACATTACCACCACCAAGGAAGTCTCCTTCCTCCGAACTTGCAGCTAAGCACCAGAAGCTTAACCTTTTCAAAGAAGAGCCTTAGCATTTACGGAGAAGACTGAGCCACTTGTAAAAGAGCTGATAGAATGATTATAATCTCACAAAGTCACACCATAGTATTCAGGCAGTACAGAAAAGAGAAAGAGCACTGACTTGGGAGCCAGGCCTGCACATGAATTCCAGGGCCACCACTTAACAACTATTTGATCCTGCACAAATATGTAACTTCTCCAGATCTCATTTTGCTTCTCTACATCATATAGCTTTGATTTCCTATCTTTGAAGATCGTTGCAAGGATTAAAGAAATGCTACATGTTAAACACCCAGTTATGTTGGCATGCAGTATAAACTCAGTGTGATAAATAATGACTTATGCACCTTATTTTTAGGCAGGAAAAATTTCCACAGGGAAATCATCTCCCAATTTAGAGGAACAAGGAAAGTGAATCCAAGGCAAATATTGGTTCTGATCTTTCTTTGTTTCTTTGTTTCTCTCTCTCCTCTTCCCTCCCTCCCTCCCTCCCTCCTTCCCTCCCTCCCTTCCTTCCTTCCTTCCTTCCTTTCTCTCATGTGTGTAACCAGGGATTGAACCCAGAAATTCTACCTCTGAGCTACACCCCAGCCTTTTTTTAATTTATGCATTGTAATTATGCATTATATTGAGATTCAGAATGATAAATACATACATGTACGCAGCACTCCTTGTGTGTTTCATTTCAGTTCCTGCCCGCTCCCCTCCCCATAATCTTTACATCAATACAAATAACTTCATGTATGAACAAAGGGTTATTTGAGTGGTTACCATCATCAAATATCCCCTTTCTCATACCCTCAGCCCTTTTTATTTTTTTGTTTGGAAACCGGGTCTTGCCCCGCTACTATATGATGCTGAGGCTAGTCTTGAACCTGCAATCCTCCTGTCTCAGCCTCCCAAGTATTGTGATTACAGACATGCACCACCACACCTGGACTGGCCCTAATTTTTCTAAGAAACTAGTTTTGATAACTCATATTTTTAAAACTCTGACAATACCAGAGATGTTGTGAAAAATGCCAGCAAAACTTCTCCAGTAGCTCTTTCTCACTGAGATTTTATAGTGGGCAACTGGGAAGACTTCAAAATCATCCTGCAGAGTACCATGAGCTCTGGAATTGGAGCCCACATCCTCCTAGCTCCTCTGCCCTCTTTTTTTTTTTTTTGGTACTAGGGATTGAACTGAACCTGGGGCATTCTCCCTCTGAACTACACTCCAAGCTCTATTTTTATTCTTTATTTTGAAACAGGGTCTTGATAAGTTGTGGAGGGCCTCACTAAGTAGCTGAGGCTGGCTGCAAACCTGGATCCTCCTGTCTCAGCCTCCCAAGTCCTGGGATCACAAGCATGTGCCACCACATCCAGCGCCCCCTCTTGATTCTATCCAAATTCCAAATGCACCTACTAAAAAAAAAGGTCAACTGTTTCTCTCTATATAAGTAATCTATTCACAAAATGGAACAAAGCAAGAGTAGGCAATTTTGCCTTCACTTCTTTCATTCACTCAATAATGTCTATTGTTTCTATAGCTTGACTAATAAATGCTTTAAAATAAACTTAAAACCTGAACAACATCAGAAGGCTAGGAGACCTCAGTGCCTAAGTTTCACTGGATTTAGATTTAAAATTAGAAGAGTTGAATTTGAGCTCCAGTTCTATCTCAAAATGACAGTACCACTCTGGGCAAGCTGTTCAATTTTTGTGAGTCATAGTTTCCTCATCTGTGAACTGATAATATCACCTACATAATAGAGTTATTTTAGTATTAAATAATATCATATGTGAAAGAATTTCAAAACTGTAAATCTGTGTACAAATGTTATGTTAGAAAATGTTAGTCTTTTTATTATTGCCTCTTTTGGTGGTTATAGCCTATGTGATTCAATTAAAGCTTTGAAGTCTGTGTTTATGCAGAGCTCTCCCCAGCTGGCCATACTCTACCTGTCCACCAATTTATCTCACACCACACCACAGTCCACACTCATTGATCTCGGGCTCAGATTTTTTGTGAGCCCTTTCATTCCCAGCTCACTTTTAAACAAAAAGATCATCACAGATTCTAACACTCTCAAAGTTTGGAATTTAAAGCTTGATATTTATTTCAAAAGGTAAAATCTGATTTGGCATATGGGATGACAAAAAAAAAAAAAAAAAAAATGAAGCTTCCTAAGCCACTCGTTCACATGCCCATATGCATACAGTCTTAAGCAATGGAATCCTCTCTCATGGAAGGACTAGTAACCTCAGTCACATCTGCAAAGTCTTAGCTTAAACAAACGTTTGTGGCATTTTGTGGCACATCAAAGGGATCCCCAAGCCCAGCCTCAGGTTTTGACACAGCATGCAGTCATACTCACAGCTATAACTTACTACAGTTAAAGTATTCAGAGCAAAGTCTGCAAAGGAAGATGCGCATGGGAGTAAGGTCAGGGGGAAAGCAGGTGTGCACTGCCAAGGGTCCTCACCCAGTGGAGCCACACAGGATGCACAACAAGCTGTGACAACATGTGTGAAATGTTACCAGCCAGAAAGTTCATTAGAGACTCAGTGTATAGGGTTCTAACCAGCGACTGGCCACACAGGCACCCCCTGCCTGGCAGGTACCCAAATGTCCAGACTCCCAGAAGGAAAACAGGTACTCAGCATAAACTGCATATTTGCCAGAAACAGTTGAGGTGCCGTGAGCTGCTGTTATCATTACTATTCGTAAGAACGCCCCTGAAATCCAAGTTCCCAGACATCAGCCAAAGGTCAACAAGCAGGCCTTTCCAAGGATAAGCAGTTTCAGGCCTGCTATGTTAATTCTTTTCTGCTCAAATGGAAACAACAAAAACTCAATCTCTAGTTAACAATTGCCCAGTGACCACCAAATTCTTACAGCAAACATATACTCAGCACTTAAAAATATTTTCATTCAATACATTTGTACTGGGTCAGCCTTCTGGGCTCTGGACATTAAGGAAATAATAAGTTCCCTGAGTCCCTGGACTCTAAGAACTTTCAGACCAATGGGGAAGATAAGATGGGTACATAAAGATAATGCACCGTGGTATGTGATGATGGCCACAAGGGAGTTACAAGCCAAACACTAAACCAGTTAGAGGAGGAAAAGGAAAACCTGTAGTGATGAGCCAGGAAGATTTGGAGAATTACCATACAGCTGCAGTTTTATGGACAGGCAGTATTTTAAAGTGACAGGGTCAGGGAGAGCTCAACAAAGAAGAGTAAAAGTCCAATCTCCTTAACAAAATGCGCAAAGCTCCCCAGGATGAATCGACTGGTTTCTACCTCTCTGGTCTCAGCTCCTACCAGCTTTGCCTCAATCATGTGCCCACCACCTTATTTCCTACTCTTCTTGGCTTTCTTATTTCTATTCATCCAAGTTCCCTCAAGTGTCACCTCTTCCAGGAAGCCCTAGGGTGACATTTGTTCTCCTCTCCCTTTCTCTACCCCACTTCCGTGCTCATGTCTGACTATTAACATCATACTCATGATAATGATGAACAGCTTTCTTCCCCCACAAGACTCTGAGCCTAAAACAATTTCTGACACATCATAAACATAGAAAACACTTGTTGTTTGTTAAATTAATTAACTCATCTCCAAATCTGATATTCATCCCACTAGGGTATGTTGCCCCTTTTATTGACAAATGTTTATTATTTAATAATGATTTAGAAAAGAATAGCAGAAAATTTTCAGTAAAGACCAACTAATAATACTATACTTAAATATTGAACTAAACCTACACACTAGGTCATTGCACCGAAGGAGAGAAGCGTACAAACACACCCTCCAGGACCTGACCATTCCTACTCATAGTTCACCAGTCTTGGTGTTTGGCCTCAAAGGAAAAAGGCCACATCAGAATCTATCAAAAGACTAGTCCTAGGCTCGACTAACACATGGGCCTTGGCACAGGAAAAAGGTTGGGTTCAAAGCCTCCCGGAGATTAAAATGTCCATCTTGCTCTGGGTACTGTATGTCAGCCCAAAATTTGCTTTTAGTTCCTGGATACTCAAGAGAGTTATCTTGGGGAAAGTCAGAAAAGGAAAAAACCAAACATACCCACCCATTCCTTGCTTCCTCGCACACCAAGCAAACACCTGTGCTCAGTTTCATGATAGGGTCACATCTGTCCCTGGCAGACTCTGACAGGTGGAGCCACGTTTCCTCCACACCCTTGGCTTCTGGCCACATGCTGTTTCATGTGGGGAAAAGGGATTGTCCTTGTATTGAGACTCCTCTAGTAACCAAGGCCAATCTCCCCAGTGGCTCTCCCTGGGGAACTTCAGGTATAGGTTAGGTTTTCCCTCTGGTCTGAAGAAAGCAGACAACATTCAGGAAAACATAAACACAGGCCTAGAAACACAGAAACACACACACACACACACACACACACACACACACACACACACACTTGTGTGATGCTGACTGCTTGAGAGAAGAGTCATCCAGCTTCTTGTAGCTTCCTATAGATGAGAGTTCTATGGCCTGCTCTTCTCCCCAGGAAACTCAGCAACTGCTAATTATGATAGCATATACCGAGTACAAGAAATTCTAGAAAACACATTCAACATGCATTGGGTGTCAACTACTCCTGGAATCTTAAACTCAATTCTGGAGATATGAAAAATGGGCCTTGAGCATTCTTTATGAGTTCTAGCCTCAATCATTTTGCCAAAAGCACAGCTGAGCTCTTTATTTGAAAGGTAAATATGTTAGCTCCAAAGCAGGATATGCTTATCTTTTGGAAATACTTTGGCTCCAATGTGATCCAGTCCATGAATTAGTATATGGGGTCACTATTTTCCAAGACATTATATATTTTCCTGTAGAAGGAAAGTGAATTAAATAGCACCATCTCTACAAGTACCATTAACTTTTACCAAAAAAAAAAAAAAAAAAAAAGGCTTTATAACATTGTATCTCATCTGTACCCACAAGTCCAAACAAGCATGCCAATCAACCTCAAATCCATCTTCCATACTTTGGGCAGTATTACTGTCTAAAGAGAAATTTAGTTGTTTCTCTCATAATATTGATATTGAGACACTTCCATTAGTTCCTTGCAGCCTCGAAGATAAAGAGCAAGTTTCTAACCTGATTTCACCTTTGGTCATCAGCTCACCACAGTAGCAGCACCTCCATCCATCACTTACCTGCCCTATGTGCCAACTCAGAGGTCTCTGTTCCCTTAGTACTCCACGCTCTTCCTATCTTCATGCCTTTGAGCACGAAATGTCTCCAACCTGTCCTCTCCCCCTCTCAACCTGGCAAACTCCTCCTCAGCATGGATCCAGCTCATCTGTCACTTTCCAAGGTTCCCACGGCAGCTGCTCTCTTTGCAAACTCACAGTAAGCCATACATAGTTCTACTAGAACATTTACCACATTGCACTACAAGTATTACTTTACCACTGTCACTCCCAAGATTCAAGAGAAGAAGCCAAGAGAAAGGAAAGGGAGAGAAGGAAACTGACACCTGTTGAACAGTGATGCTATCCAAGGCATGATGTCAGCCACTTTAATATATGCTTTACCTTGTTTATTCCTCAGAGTCACGTTATGAGAGAATGAAGCAATTTTCTCAGAAAGGAAAATAAACTCAGGGAAGTTAAAGCACTTGCTCAATTACATAACCAGAAAGTAGCTCCAAATTTTAAACTTGAGCTTACCTGACTCCAAAGCCAAGTTATTCTACTATAAAGTAGCTCTGTAGGGAACATGGGCTTCCAGATTCGAATTTGCCCCAGGACACTAGTCAGAAACATTTTTCTTACCATTGCTCCTCTACCATTGCCTTTCCAGCCTCTGTGCTTCATAATTCCATCTTTTGACTTTCCATCCATGAGTATACCTTAAAACTCTGTTATTAACCATCATATGGCAAAGTGTTCCAGAATTCTAGCAAGAACACAGTGATCACATTTGCAGAGTAGTGAGTGGTATGCGCTATTTCAAAAGGACTTGAGGGTGCACCTGATAGGTTGAGTATGCCTAATTTGAAAATCCAAAATGCTCTAGGACCCAAAACAAAATTTTTGAGCACTAACATGACACCACAAATGGAAAATTCCATGCCCGGATTCATGTGGTGGGTTATAGCCAAAACACAGGTGCACTAAAAATACTGTATAAAATTACTTTCAGGCTATGAATATAAGATGTATAAAAAATAAATGAATTTTGTGTTTAGACTTGAATCCCATCTCAATGTATCTCATTACAGATATGCAAACATTCCAAAACCCAAAACCTGAAATACTTCTGATCCCAAGCATTTCAGACAAGTGATACTCAACATGTATAAAACAGAATAAAAAATGTATCACATCTAAGTGGTCTGACTAGGGAAACTAAAGTATAAAGAATTCTTTGATTTTAATAAATCTATCATGTACAGATCAACTTCATTTTTATTCAAGTTCTAAAGTATAGTCAGTCCTTCTCATTTATTAAATTGTGATGCACCAGAATGCAGTTGGGATCTTCCAGAAATAAAGCATAAGGAAAAGGCAGAATGCCAGTTCTCCAGAATCACATTTCAGGTAGCTGCAGTAGTAAGTGGCTGACCCCTGAGGCCATGGAATACTGGGAGAACCTGATTTTGTTCCCCGGAAGATTATGTCAAGTCCTTCATTACAGCTCTATAGTAAGAAAAATATATTCAGGTTTTCTAGAAAAGTCTCAGTTTCAAATATCATAATCTATTACAAGACTCATGCCAAACAATATGTCTCAACACAAGATTCAGTACTCATGAGGATAATATCTTTCTTCTAAAGAATTTGCCCCAGAAAGGCAGGACTGGATAGTAGAAAGAGCACAGACTCTTGAGTCAAAGTAAGTAAACTGAGCTCAAATGTTTGTTTTGTCATGTGACCTGTGACCTAGGATAAGGTACTTAATTTTTCCATGTTTCCATTTCCTCATCAGTAAAATGGATAATTACCATCTACTTCAGAGAGCTGACCTGTTAATTAGATGAGCAAGAACTGACATATAGTATATGCACAATAATAATAGATATTCTGTTTATCACTGTGCTCTTGTTATTATTTGTAGCACCTCCAAAAGGAATGGGAAAGAGAGATACCATTTTTGGCTTTTCTAAGTAAAGAAGTGATATGATCTAGTGATCTATGTAACCTAAATAGAACTAATACTTAATTTCTATCTTAACAATTTATTAGCTACATTTCAGGGCAGCATTGATTCTTACATAGGACACTAAATTCTCACTCATCACCTTGTAATCTTGCATCACTCCTTCTGCCCCGATATTTTCTGAAATACCTAAACTTCATTAATTATTATTATCCCTGTGTAACAAAATTTCCTAAGTTTTTGCAACGAGTTCACTTTCAAGTATTATATTGTGTGGTCAAAATACTGGCCATGCTATTAATTCTCAATCTGTATGTAGACTCAGTTGGCAGCTTCCTGATTTCATGAACAAGAAAACAGAATGCTATTAGGGTACAAAGATACAAGCACATCAGCTTATCTTCTGATGATCCAAAGCATGGGCTCTGGAATCAGACTACCCCGGTTCAAGTCTCTGTCTCTCCTCTTATTAGCTATGTCACCTTGGGCAACTGTATTAATTCATCCATGCCTCAATTTCCTCGTCATAAAATAGGAACAATAATAGTACCAAAAATAGTATCAATAATAAACTACTATGATGATTAAATGAATTGATGCAGGTACAGTGCTTGAAACAATACTTGACACACAGTAAGTGCTCAATCTTGCTTGCCTCATATGGTTGAAAAAAAGCACTCTAAAGCAACCTGATATACTACAAGTTGTGTTAGCAACTAAATATGTCCCAGATCAAGTAAAATACATTTAAAGTAACTGAGGACGATGAATCCTATATAGCAAATTTTAACTCCCAGATATCATCAGTACAACAGATCCATAGCATCTACAGACTGAATGCCTAAGTTACCTTGAATATGTCACACAGAAACTGTAGTATCAGGAATGGCCCCAGATAGGTATGAGGCAGTGAGTCCTCAGCTGACAAATCTTTGGCCAACTACCCAGCAACAGTATCTGTTTTTGCTGGTTTCAATTAAACATATGACCTCATCCAAGCCTCCAACCACCTTGTGAAGCAGGTATGATCATTCCCACTTTACAGACACATGGAGGAGATTATAGGCTAGTATAATAGTTGCAGACTTGGGGATACAAAAGTTCTCAGGGTGTATCTACACAAGATAGTAGGACTAAAGTTGTATGTGCTACAAACAAACTAACTAAAAGTTCAGACCTTTTACTTCTAAAATGTAAATGACTAGTCTAAAACTAACAGTGGTAAAGAATCTGCCCTAAAGAATCTAGCAAGCCACAGCTATCTTCCTCCCAACACAGATCACTAGCAGAGCAAGCAGGAGTGGTCAGGGTACAGATCTGACTGAGCAACTTAGTCTGGCCTGGGATCTAGCCCATGCCCTCAGCCCTATAGCCCTGTATTTTAATCAAGTGACTCAGCCAGTGACAGGAAAGGCCAGGCGCCTGTGGCTGTGAGTAATGGCAGCACAAAACACACTGTCTAATCAGAAGCTGATGTGTCAGTTCTGTCAAGGCTGATGGTAAAACAATGCTTCTGCAAGGGAAAAAAGAAATGTCTGTCCACCCAGAAGTCAAGTGATGCCTTTCTTTCACCCTCTAGCTCAGAATGCAGATTTGTGGAACGGTTTGCTAGGTCTTATACTCATCCCATGTCCAGACATTTCCTGACATTTATAGAAAAGAAGACATCTAGGAATAATAAATCAAATATATTTCTACCAATCAGTATAGAGTATCTAGAAAAGGTGATGTGAGGAAATGCTTTTACTTTGGCCTTCTTTTAGCTCGGCCATCAGTATGAGGGATAATGCATAGGAAAGTGTTCCTGTGGGTTGTATGTACACAAAGAAGTCAGAGGGGCATTGCATTGCATTTCAGCAAAGATGCATTTCAAGAGAATGATTCATTTGTTCTTTCATCTGCTCATTTGAGGTTTAATGTATTTGTGTGTGTGTGGTGTACTGGGGATTGAACCCAGGGGTATTCTACCTCTGAGCTACAACCTCAGCCCTATTTTATTTTACTTTTTGAAACAGGATCTCGCTAGGTTGATGACAGTCTTACTACTTGCTGAGGCTATCATCAAACCTGTGATCCTGCTGTCTCAGCCCCACCCCCCACCCAAGTACCCAAGTACAGGGACTATAGGCATGTGTCATGCCTGGCTTTGAGGTTTACTTGAAAATACTGAATGCCAGAAACCATGCCAGGCAATAGAGATGCAGCATTGAACACCACAGTCCACACCTTTGAAGGCTCAATCTTCCAAACTGATCTTTTCATCTCATCTGTATTCCAATCACAGCTTTGACTCTCCTGTCTTCTGTATCCTCTTCCCCACCTCTTCCAGTGCTAAGCCATTCAAGGGTGAAGTTGTGTACTTCTCCCACATTCCACAAAAGTCCTAGCACAGGGCCAAATGCCCAAGAGGAACTAAAGAAAAATACAGTATTTAGTGACTTAAGAAGCAAGTACTTAGTAAAATGCATGGCTTTATGAGCACAAAACCCTGCTTTTATTGTATTTCCATATACCTACCTTTCCAAAAATTGTTCTTCAAACGGTTCTCTCCTCCCAACATTATAAGAGGTTCTAGATCATTAGCAACAAATTAACAAGATGCAACTTCTTTTGATGATCTGTGAAAGGCAGTCAGGTGGGGAGATCCTTACAAAATTATAAGAGGGTCGCCAAAAGCTCTGAGCAACAAAAAACGGGCACATTTTTGGACATCTGAGTCATCTGGATGTGGTAATTCTCTACCAGATTTCTATTTTGTCAGGCCTACATTGAAATGATCCAGAATCAGATTTTTAAGACTGGAAGGAACCTCATTGGATCCAGCTCCCTAACTTTACAAAGAAACCAGAGCTTGAGGGGAGGTTGTGACCAAATCCAGTTTGTGCAACTTGACTTTGGCTCAGGCAGAGGTAGAAGCCAAGCCACCTGCCTCCCAATGCATGGCTCACTCTTCTCCCCAGAGCCATCAGGAGTAGGGTGCATGCCTGGGAGACTTCTTTAAGACAGTGGTTGCTGGTGCTCACCATGACCTCACTGCCTTTCAAGCTGCTGCTACTGCTTCCTCCTTACCTGTCTCTGACTTAAGGCAACAGAGACAGTTCTCAGGAACTCCCTGTGCAAACACATAGCTCCCTTGAATGGCTGGCCTGCCTTTACTCTGTAAAATGGAACTATCTTCCATCCTTCTTTTCTGCTCAGAATTGTGATGAAAATCAACTAGATACTAGCCACTAAGGGATCCTAGACTCTTTCTCTCTTTTTTTTCCTTCTTCTCCCTCTTCTTCCTCTTCCTCCTCCTCTTCTTTCTCCTCCTCTTCCTCCTCCTCTTTCTCCTTTTTCTCCTTCTGCCTCTCCCTCCTCTCCCTCTCCCTCTCCCTCTCTTTCTCCTTCTCCTTCTCCTTCTTCTTGTACTAGGAATTGAACCCAGGAGCATTCTACCTCCAGGCTACACTCCCAACCCTTTTTTATTCTTATTTTGAAACAGGAGCTCACTAAGTGGATGAGGCTGGCTTCAAATCTGTGATCCTCCTGTCTCAGCCTCCCACATACAGGGATTATAGGCATGTGCCACCACACTCACCTAGGAATACTATATTCTTTGAAGAAAACTTAGGTTACAGTTTCAGTAAAACATTTACATCATAATTATGTTCTATTAAAGTTAAGAGTTGGATTCCAGCATTTCAGAAAGTCTAACAATGCTTCTGAACTTTCTTTTTTTTTCAGTACTGGGGATTGAACTCAGGGGCATTCTACCTCCGAGCTACACCCCTGGTCCTATTTTTTTATTCTTTATTTTGAAACAGGGTCTCAGTAAGTTGTGGAGTGCCTCACTAGGTAGCTGAGGCTGGTCGTGAACCCGGATCCTCCGGTCTCAGCCTCCCAAATGCTGGGATTACAAGTGTGCGCCACCACGCCCAGCTTGCTTCTGAACTTTCTACATTTAAATATTTTTTAATAGCATGCAACTCAAGTAACAAACAATAACACCTATCATTTGGCCTTTGTGGTGACTCTGGGAGGGAAAGGCACAGCAGTGCTATAATTTGGATCTGAAATGTTCCCCAAGGGCTCATATGTTCAAAGCTTGGTTGTCAAGCCTGTGTACAATTGGGAAGTGGTAGAACCTTTAGGATATGGGGTCTAATTAGATGACTGGTGGGTGTGCCCTTGAAGGGGATAGTGGGATCTTGACCCTTCCTGTCTCTTTGCCTCTTCACTGCCATGAGGTGAGCAGTTCCCTCCACCACACACTCCCTCCATGATGAACTGCCCTGCCACAGGCCCAAAGGCAACAGAGCCAACTGACCATGGGCTGAAACCACAAGCCAAAATAAACCTTTCCTCCATATAAGTTGATTATCTCAGGTATTTTATCACAGTGATGGAAAGCTGACTAACACAATTAGGTTAATTATCTCTAATTTACAGAAGAGGAAATCAGCTTAAAGAAGCTACTTGTGTTACCCAAGGTCATAAGGGAATAAAATGCAATGTTGTAGTAATGAGCATGTTTAGGGATCTCTCCTGTTCACTTTGCAAATGACCTTTGGAATATTCTGTTGAAAATTTGCACATCAACAACAGTGAAGAGCAATTTTTTATGTTACACTTGAGTCAACAAGGAACACAGCTTGTCCCTACAACCTCAGCAGCAGCTTCACAGCCTGACATTTGTCTTGTCTAGAAGTTAAATGACACAGAGGAAATAGGGGGAGAGAAGTAATAAACTTTGGGGCTCAGAAACAGAATTAACTTTCATGATGTTTTCAATTATTCATAATTTATTCTTTCAAAAACAATATGATGGCCAGGTGTGGTGGCACACGCTTGTAATCCCAGTACTTGGGAGGATAAGACATGAGGATTCGAGTTCGTGGCCAGCCT